>JAFBMS010000893.1:0-30000 GCA_019788955.1 Albula glossodonta | reverse complement strand
TCCTCTATGGGAGTGGAGTATGGGACCCACAATTAAACACTATAAACTACAGTAATCACTCAGCCCATCCTCCTCTATGGGAGTGGAGTATGGGGCCCACAATTACTAAAACACTATAAACTAATCACTCAGCCCATCCTCCTCTATGGGAGTGGAGTATGGGACCCACAATTAAACACTATAAACTACAGTAATCACTCAGCCCATCCTCCTCTATGGGAGTGGAGTATGGGGCCCACAATTACTAAAACACTATAAACTAAAGTAATCACTCAGCCCATCCTCCTCTATGGGAGTGGAGTATGGGGCCACAATTACTAAAACACTAGAAACTAATCACTCAGCCCATCCTCCTCTATGGGAGTGGAGTATGGGGCCACAATTAAACACTATAAACTACAGTAATCACTCAGCCCATCCTCCTCTATGGGAGTGGAGTATGGGGCCCACAATTAAACACTATAAACTACAGTAATCACTCAGCCCATCCTCCTCTATGGGAGTGGAGTATGGAACCCACAATTAAACACTATAAACTAATCACTCAGCCCATCCTCCTCTATGGGAGTGGAGTATGGGGCCCACAATTAAACACTATAAACTACAGTAATCACTCAGCCCATCCTTCTCTATGGGAGTGGAGTATGGGACCCACAATTAAACACTATAAACTAATCACTCAGCCCATCCTCCTCTATGGGAGTGGAGTATGGGACCCACAATTAAACACTATGAACTAATCACTCAGCCCATCCTCCTCTATGGGAGTGGAGTATGGGACCCACAATTAAACACTATAAACTACAGTAATCACTCAGCCCATCCTCCTCTATGGGAGTGGAGTATGGGGCCCACAATTAAACACTATAAACTAATCACTCAGCCCATCCTCCTCTATGGGAGTGGAGTATGGGACCCACAATTAAACACTATAAACTACAGTAATCACTCAGCCCATCCTCCTCTATGGGAGTGGAGTATGGGACCCACAATTAAACACTATAAACTACAGTAATCACTCAGCCCATCCTCCTCTATGGGAGTGGAGTATGGGGCCCACAATTAAACACTATAAACTAATCACTCAGCCCATCCTCCTCTATGGGAGTGGAGTATGGGACCCACAATTAAACACTATAAACTACAGTAATCACTCAGCCCATCCTTCTCTATGGGAGTGGAGTATGGGACCCACAATTAAACACTATAAACTACAGTAATCACTCAGCCCATCCTCCTCTATGGGAGTGGAGTATGGGGCCCACAATTAAACACTATAAACTACAGTAATCACTCAGCCCATCCTTCTCTATGGGAGTGGAGTATGGGACCCACAATTAAACACTATAAACTACAGTAATCACTCAGCCCATCCTTCTCTATGGGAGTGGAGTATGGGGCCCACAATTAAACACTATAAACTAATCACTCAGCCCATCCTCCTCTATGGGAGTGGAGTATGGGACCCACAATTAAACACTATAAACTACAGTAATCACTCAGCCCATCCTTCTCTATGGGAGTGGAGTATGGGGCCCACAATTAAACACTATAAACTACAGTAATCACTCAGCCCATCCTTCTCTATGGGAGTGGAGTATGGGACCCACAATTAAACACTATAAACTACAGTAATCACTCAGCCCATCCTTCTCTATGGGAGTGGAGTATGGGACCCACAATTAAACACTATAAACTAATCACTCAGCCCATCCTCCTCTATGGGAGTGGAGTATGGGACCCACAATTAAACACTATAAACTAATCACTCAGCCCATCCTCCTCTATGGGAGTGGAGTATGGGACCCACAATTAAACACTATAAACTACAGTAATCACTCAGCCCATCCTTCTCTATGGGAGTGGAGTATGGGACCCACAATTAAACACTATAAACTACAGTAATCACTCAGCCCATCCTCCTCTATGGGAGTGGAGTATGGGGCCCACAATTAAACACTATAAACTACAGTAATCACTCAGCCCATCCTTCTCTATGGGAGTGGAGTATGGGACCCACAATTAAACACTATAAACTACAGTAATCACTCAGCCCATCCTTCTCTATGGGAGTGGAGTATGGGACCCACAATTAAACACTATAAACTACAGTAATCACTCAGCCCATCCTCCTCTATGGGAGTGGAGTATGGGGCCCACAATTACTAAAACACTAGAAACTAATCACTCAGCCCATCCTCCTCTATGGGAGTGGAGTATGGGACCCACAATTAAACACTATAAACTACAGTAATCACTCAGCCCATCCTCCTCTATGGGAGTGGAGTATGAGGCCCACAATTAAACACTATAAACTACAGTAATCACTCAGCCCATCCTCCTCTATGGGAGTGGAGTATGGGGCCCACAATTAAACACTATAAACTACAGTAATCACTCAGCCCATCCTCCTCTATGGGAGTGGAGTATGGGACCCACAATTAAACACTATAAACTACAGTAATCACTCAGCCCATCCTCCTCTATGGGAGTGGAGTATGGGGCCCACAATTACTAAAACACTATAAACTAATCACTCAGCCCATCCTCCTCTATGGGAGTGGGGTATGGGGCCCAGAATTACTAAAACACTAGAAACTAATCACTCAGCCCATCCTCCTTTATGGGAGTGGAGTATGGGGCCACAATTACTAAAACACTATAAACTACAGTAATCACTCAGCCCATCCTCCTCTATGGGAGTGGAGTATGGGACCCACAATTAAACACTATAAACTACAGTAATCACTCAGCCCATCCTCCTCTATGGGAGTGGAGTATGGAGCCCAGAATTACTAAAACACTAGAAACTAATCACTCAGCCCATCCTCCTTTATGGGAGTGGAGTATGGGGCCACAATTACTAAAACACTATAAACTACAGTAATCACTCAGCCCATCCTCCTCTATGGGAGTGGAGTATGGGGCCCAGAATTACTAAAACACTAGAAACTAATCACTCAGCCCATCCTCCTTTATGGGAGTGGAGTATGGGGCCACAATTACTAAAACACTATAAACTACAGTAATCACTCAGCCCATCCTCCTCTATGGGAGTGGAGTATGGGACCCACAATTAAACACTATAAACTACAGTAATCACTCAGCCCATCCTCCTCTATGGGAGTGGAGTATGGGGCCCACAATTAAACACTAGAAACTAATCACCCAGCCCATCCTCCTCTATGGGAGTGGAGTATGGGACCCACAATTAAACACTATAAACTAATCACTCAGCCCATCCTCCTCTATGGGAGTGGAGTATGGGGCCCACAATTACTAAAACACTATAAACTAATCACTCAGCCCATCCTCCTCTATGGGAGTGGGGTATGGGGCCACAATTAAACACTATAAACTACAGTAATCACTCAGCCCATCCTCCTCTATGGGAGTGGAGTATGGGGCCCACAATTACTAAAACACTATAAACTAATCACTCAGCCCATCCTCCTCTATGGGAGTGGAGTATGGGGCCCACAATTAAACACTATAAACTACAGTAATCACTCAGCCCATCCTCCTCTATGGGAGTGGAGTATGGGGCCCACAATTAAACACTATAAACTAATCACTCAGCCCATCCTCCTTTATGGGAGTGGAGTATGGGGCCACAATTAAACACTATAAACTACAGTAATCACTCAGCCCATCCTCCTCTATGGGAGTGAAGTATGGGGCCACAATTACTAAAACACTATAAACTAATCACTCAGCCCATCCTCCTCTATGGGAGTGGAGTATGGGGCCCACAATTAAACACTATAAACTAATCACTCAGCCCATCCTCCTCTATGGGAGTGGAGTATGGGACCCACAATTAAACACTATAAACTACAGTAATCACTCAGCCCATCCTCCTCTATGGGAGTGGAGTATGGGGACCACAATTACTAAAACACTATAAACTAATCACTCAGCCCATCCTCCTCTATGGGAGTGGAGTATGGGGCCACAATTACTAAAACACTATAAACTACAGTAATCACTCAGCCCATCCTCCTCTATGGGAGTGGAGTATGGGGCCACAATTAAACACTATAAACTACAGTAATCACTCAGCCCATCCTCCTCTATGGGAGTGGAGTATGGGGCCACAATTACTAAAACACTATAAACTAATCACTCAGCCCATCCTCCTCTATGGGAGTGGAGCATGGGGCCACAATTACTAAAACACTAGAAACTAATCACTCAGCCCATCCTCCTCTATGGGAGTGGAGTATGGGGCCACAATTAAACACTATAAACTACAGTAATCACTCAGCCCATCCTCCTCTATGGGAGTGGAGTATGGGGCCACAATTAAACACTATAAACTAATCACTCAGCCCATCCTCCTCTATGGGAGTGGAGTATGGGACCCACAATTAAACACTATAAACTAATCACTCAGCCCATCCTCCTCTATGGGAGTGGAGTATGGGACCCACAATTAAACACTATAAACTACAGTAATCACTCAGCCCATCCTCCTCTATGGGAGTGGAGTATGGGGCCCACAATTAAACACTATAAACTACAGTAATCACTCAGCCCATCCTCCTCTATGGGAGTGGGGTATGGGACCACAATTACTAAAACACTAGAAACTAATCACTCAGTCCATCCTCCTCTATGGGAGTGGAGTATGGGGCCCACAATTAAACACTATAAACTAATCACTCAGCCCATCCTCCTCTATGGGAGTGGAGTATGGGGCCCACAATTAAACACTATAAACTACAGTAATCACTCAGTCCATCCTCCTCTATGGGAGTGGAGTATGGGGCCCACTATTAAACACTATAAACTAATCACTCAGTCCATCCTCCTCTATGGGAGTGGAGTATGGGGCCCACAATTACTAAAACACTATAAACTAATCACTCAGCCCATCCTCCTCTATGGGAGTGGAGTATGGGGCCCACAATTAAACAATATAAACTACAGTCACTCAGCCCATCCTCCTCTATGGGAGTGGAGTATGGGGCCCACAATTAAACACTATAAACTAATCACTCAGCCCATCCTCCTCTATGGGAGTGGAGTATGGGGCCCACAATTAAACACTATAAACTAATCACTCAGCCCATCCTCCTCTATGGGAGTGGAGTATGGGGCCACAATTACTAAAACACTATAAACTAATCACTCAGCCCATCCTCCTCTATGGGAGTGGAGTATGGGGCCCACAATTACTAAAACACTAGAAACTAATCACTCAGCCCATCCTCCTCTATGGGAGTGGAGTATGGGGCCCACAATTAAACACTATAAACTAATCACTCAGCCCATCCTCCTCTATGGGAGTGGAGTATGGGGCCCACAATTAAACACTATAAACTAATCACTCAGCCCATCCTCCTCTATGGGAGTGGAGTATGGGGCCACAATTACTAAAACACTATAAACTAATCACTCAGCCCATCCTCCTCTATGGGAGTGGAGTATGGGGCCCACAATTACTAAAACACTAGAAACTAATCACTCAGCCCATCCTCCTCTATGGAAGTGGAGTATGGGGCCCACAATTACTAAAACACTATAAACTACAGTAATCACTCAGCCCATCCTCCTCTATGGGAGTGGGGTATGGGGCCCACAATTAAACACTATAAACTACAGTAATCACTCAGCCCATCCTCCTCTATGGGAGTGGAGTATGGGGCCCACAATTAAACACTATAAACTAATCACTCAGCCCATCCTCCTCTATGGGAGTGGAGTATGGGGCCACAATTACTAAAACACTATAAACTAATCACTCAGCCCATCCTCCTCTATGGGAGTGGGGTATGGGGCCCACAATTAAACACTATAAACTACAGTAATCACTCAGCCCATCCTCCTCTATGGGAGTGGAGTATGGGGCCACAATTAAACACTATAAACTAATCACTCAGTCCATCCTCCTCTATGGGAGTGGAGTATGGGGCCCACAATTAAACACTATAAACTACAGTAATCACTCAGCCCATCCTCCTGTATGGGAGTGGAGTATGGAGCCACAATTAAACACTATAAACTACAGTAATCACTCAGCCCATCCTCCTCTATGGGAGTGGAGTATGGGACCCACAATTAAACACTATAAACTAATCACTCAGCCCATCCTCCTCTATGGGAGTGGAGTATGGGGCCCACAATTAAACACTATAAACTACAGTAATCACTCAGCCCATCCTCCTCTATGGGAGTGGGGTATGGGGCCCACAATTAAACACTATAAACTACAGTAATCACTCAGCCCATCCTCCTCTATGGGAGTGGAGTATGGGACCCACAATTAAACACTATAAACTACAGTAATCACTCAGCCCATCCTCCTCTATGGGAGTGGAGTATGGGACCCACAATTAAACACTATAAACTACAGTAATCACTCAGCCCATCCTCCTCTGTGGGAGTGGAGTATGGGGCCCACAATTACTAAAACACTAGAAACTAATCACTCAGCCCATCCTCCTCTATGGGAGTGGAGTATGGGGCCACAATTAAACACTATAAACTAATCACTCAGCCCATCCTCCTCTATGGGAGTGGAGTATGGGGCCACAATTAAACACTATAAACTACAGTAATCACTCAGCCCATCCTCCTCTATGGGAGTGGGGTATGGGGCCCACAATTAAACACTATAAACTACAGTAATTACTCAGCCCATCCTTCTCTATGGGAGTGGAGTATGGGACCCACAATTAAACACTATAAACTAATCACTCAGCCCATCCTCCTCTATGGGAGTGGAGTATGGGGCCACAATTACTAAAACACTATAAACTAATCACTCAGCCCATCCTCCTCTATGGGAGTGGAGTAAGGGGCCACAATTAAACACTATAAACTACAGTAATCACTCAGCCCATCCTCCTGTATGGGAGTGGAGTATGGGACCCACAATTAAACACTATAAACTAATCACTCAGTCCATCCTCCTCTATGGGAGTGGAGTATGGGGCCCACAATTAAACACTATAAACTACAGTAATCACTCAGCCCATCCTCCTCTATGGGAGTGGAGTATGGGGCCCACAATTACTAAAACACTATAAACTAATCACTCAGCCCATCCTCCTCTATGGGAGTGGGGTATGGGGCCCACAATTAAACACTATAAACTACAGTAATCACTCAGCCCATCCTCCTCTATGGGAGTGGAGTATGGGGCCACAATTACTAAATAATAGCAAGCCATGTGATGAAAACACAATAGAGAAATTACATCTAGAATTCTGTAAAGCAATATTTCATTTCCACAGGTATGCTCCCAATCATGCATGGAGAGCCGAGCTAGGCCGCTTCCCACTCCGGCTGCTCATTGAGAAAAGAGCACTAAAGTACTGGGTTCATTTAAATCAGGGAAACCCGCACTGCTAACAACACAAAGCAGCAAAAGCTAACCTTCTAACCCAGAGAAACACCCCCTGGTACAACTAGCCATAAAACATCATGTTTTAAATTGTGTACAACAAAAAATGACCAACAATGTATACAAAAAAACTTGATAAACTCAACAAAAATTTGTACATTACTAATTGGCTTAAGGAAACAAATCCCAACAATAAACTGGAAATATACCAGGCTCTCAATAGAGAATATGACCAAGCAACATACCTAATCAAAGTAAAAGACCCCAGACAAAGGCACACCTTAACAATGTACACACTCAGCAACCACGGCCTTGCAGCTGAAACAGGTCGACACAAAAAGACCTGGCTGCTGAAAGAAAACGGGCTATGTGGTCACTGCAGCCTAGCACAAGTGGAGACAGAGACCCACTTTCTATTCAACTGCCCAAAATATTAGAAAATTATACAAAAAAATTCCCAAAATGTATTATTCTCATTGGCAATTTCCAAAATGTAACACAATTTCATACATTAAAAATGCTTCTTGGAGAGGAGACCACCAATACTGGGTTAGTGGCTTGATGCTTCTGCCCGCCACAATTTCAGAGAGGGTACAGGGTAGCCCTGCAGTCCTTTTTTATCTATCAATACCTCTGTATTATGGGTAAATGTGTTCATGTTAGGGATGGGGAATGTTGTTATTGTCTTTGTTCAGTGTTCATTGTATTTTGTATTTTCACTTTAGCAACACAAGATTATCTTGTTATGCCAATAAGCACATCTGAATTTGAATTTGAGAGACAGAGAGAAAGATAGAGAGCAAGACAGTGACAGAGAGACAGAGTGCGAGAGACAGAGTGACAGAGAGACAGACAGAGCAAGAGAGAGAGAAAGACAGAGAGAGAGAAAGAGTGAGAGAGAGACAGACAGTGAGAGTGTGTATGTTTGCATGTACAGTCACATGCACTTACATGTGTGTGCATGTGCATGCATGTATGCTTGTTTTACGCATATATGTGCGTGGATTTTGTGTATGTGTGTGTGTGTGTGTACTCATGTGTGTGTGCATGTGAATGTGCAGGGATTATAGGGTTATGTGAGTGGGCAGCTCAGGAGGTAACATAAGATTCTCTCTGATCTGGTGAACTTCCTGTCCATGGGCCAATCTACACTGTCAAAACAAAGGAGATTGAATGAATGAGAGTCTGTTTTTCTCTTTGCAGAAGGCAGACAGGGAGTGTGTGTGCATGAGAGAGAGAGAGGAGAGCAAGATACAGCCCACAACTACAGATGGGGTACAGAGACACAGTTTTGCAGGGAAAGAGGGAACAGAAAATAGGGGAACGAAGACCCTCCACTGGTTTTGGTGAAGCAGTGGTCTGTGGAATACTGGAGGACTGTAATCCCAGTGGTTTGTGGGAAACTGGATGACTATAATCCCAGTGGTCTGTGAGATACTGGAGGACTGTAAACCCAGTGGTCTGTGGGATACTGGAGGAAAAAGGTAGGTTTCCAGCACACTGCTTATAACAATCCCAAAGAATGAGCTCAATACAGCCTGTCAAATTCAACAAAAATAACAAAAAAAATTATATATATATATAATTGTTTTTGTTATTTTTGTTGAATTTGATTATATACATATATATATATGCCAATTTCCAATTAAATTGAGTTCCTACAAACGAATATAGCTGCAAGCAGTGGTGAGGGGGCCAAGCAGACCAGCAGGGGAGAGTCACCATGGCAACTTGATCTGATCATGCTAAAAGTCTGCCTGTTAGCACTAATAGGAAGTTTTATGTCAGTTGACCAAAGATTGGGTGTAACTGACATATGAGCTCACGTCCTATTTGGGTCGTTTGCCCTTGATTTGGCTGTAATGGATGAATGTTTTTGTCAAAAATGCAGGAGAGAACTTTTTGGGGGTTGTTCTATAGATGATCTGTGCTAGGTTTGGTGAGGATTGGATCAAATATGTTGGTGTTGAAATGTTTTTAAACATTTTTATCGAGCCTAATATGGCAGTCACATCAATTTAGCTGAAATTGCAGGTTGTCATAGCTCAGCTTTGGGATTTACCACGGTATCAGCATTGTCATGTCCACCTAATTTATAGCAGGCCTTGGGATCTCATAAGGCATGACAATACATAAGAATCACTTTTATAAGGCAAACATATCAACAGTTCTTAGCCAAAATGTACTTTTGCTTATTGCAGTGCCCCCCAGTGGTCTGACACAAACATTTGTGGACAGCCTCAGAACAGGGTTCCGATTCCATATACCAAGTTTGGTGCCAATGCATTAAAGAGTTGCTGAGATATGACCTCACTTCCTGTTTGGTGGCTTCTTTAAACTTTAATCTTTAAACAAATCCAATATGGTGGAAAATCCAATATAGCGCATCATTTTGGTCCAAGAGGCTTTTTTGTTCATCTGGAGCCAGGGAATCAGGGGAAAAATTTAGATTCTACCCCAAACATCTCAAGAGTTATAGCCCAAAACATGTTGTGGCTCTCTATAGCACCACCATCTGGCCAATCAGGGTATTTTTTTTTTACCTCAGTGGTGAGTGAACATAGGAACCTACCTACCAAATTTGGTAGCTCTAGATTTTGCTGTGCAAACAATTTTAGGGCATAAAAAAAATTATTAAAAAAAAAAACCAGATCAAACACAATAGGATTCCAGCGGCTTTGCTTCAAGGTCAGAGAGAGTCAGAGTCAGGCTCAGAGACAGTCACAGTCAGAGAGAGTCAGAGTCAAACTCACACTCAGAGACAGTCAGAGTCAGACTCAGAGACAGCCAGAGTCAGGCTCAGAGACAGTCAGAGTCAGAGAGAGTCATAGTCAAACTCACACTCAGAGAGAGTCAGAGTCAGAGAGAGTCAGAAAGAGTCAGACTCAGGCTCAGAGAGAGTCAGGGTCAGAGACAGCCAGAGTCTGACTCACACTCAGAGAGAGTCAGAGCCATATTCAGAGAGCGTCAGAGTCAGACTTAGAGACAGTCAGAGTCAGAGAGAGTTGAAGTCAGACTCAGAGAGTCAGAGACAGAGATAGTCAGACTCAGACTCAGAGAGAGTCAGACTCAGAGAGAGTCGGAATCAGACTCAGAGAGAGTCAGACTCAGACTAAGAGAGAGTCGGAATCAGACTCAGAGAGAGTCAAAGAGTCAGACTCAGACTCAGACAGAGTCGGAGTCAGAATCAGAGAGAGTCAGAGAGAGTCAGACTCAGACTCAGAGAGAGTTGGAGTCAGACTCAGAGAGTCAGACTCAGAGGCAGTGAAGATGTTTGGTCCTCAACAGGAACCTTGGGAACAGCAAGTTAAGAGTTTGTTTTAAGTTGGAGCAACAAGCAAAAAAAGATGGAAACAACAAAACCACCATCTGCCAGGATGCAGCATAATCCTGTAGAAATATGAGGATTATGATTAAAAAAAACACACAACCAAAAAAAATCACATTGGAAAGGGATCTTTTCAATCTATGAAATCAGAGAAACAACACATGAGTTTGTGTTTGTCTGTGTGCTTGTGTTTGTGTGCATGCATATGTGAGTGTTTGTGAATGTAAGTGTATATGTGCATGCCTATGTGTATATGTGTGTATATGTAAGCATGTGTATGCTTTTTGAAGTATGTGTATGTGTATGTTTTTGAATGTACGTGCGTGTGTGTGTGTATGTGTGTGTGTGTTTGTGTGAGAGTCTGTGTGTGTGTGTATGTGTGTGTTTGTGTGAGAGTGTGTGTGTATGTGTGTGTGTGAGAGTGTGTGTGTATGTGTGTGTGTGAGAGTGTGTGTGTGTGTGTGTGAGAGTGTGTGTGTATGTGTGTGTGTGTGTGTTTGTGTGTGTATGTGTGTGTGTGTGTAAGAGAGAAAAGCTTCTAGATTAAAGGATGGTTCCCTGGCCTTCAGGAAATTATTGCATAAGTACTGATTAGTCATTAATTACACATGGAGAAGCCATTCTTTTCAACAGCAACCAATAAGGACATAGACAGTGCTGCAGCAGCCAAACAGGGCTTAGACGCTGCTGCAGAGCATGGCTCCTGGAGAGTATGTATACATTCAAGGAGGAGAGCGACCGATCAGAAAGCAGAATCAGTGGATGAGGGTGGGTCTAACCTCAGCTTTCAGGCACATGATACTTTATTGACCAGACATATGGAACTAGTTAAATGCAACAAGCTTTCTACCCATGAGTCAGACACTTTCAGCCCATGAGTCAGACACTTTCAGCCCATGAGTCAGACGCCTTCTACCCATGAGTCAGACGCTTTCGACCCATGAGTCAGACACTTTCAGCCCATGAGTCAGACACTTTCAGCCCATGAGTCAGACGCCTTCTACCCATGAGTCAGACGCTTTCTACCCATGAGTCAGACACTTTCAGCCCATGAGTCAGACACTTTCAGCCCATGAGTCAGACGCCTTCTACCCATGAGTCAGACGCTTTCAGCCCATGAGTCAGACGCCTTCTACCCATGAGTCAGACGCCTTCTACCCATGAGTCAGACACTTTCAGCCCATGAGTCAGACGCCTTCTACCCATGAGTCAGACGCTTTCAGCCCATGAGTCAGACACTTTCAGCCCATGAGTCAGACACTTTCAGCCCATGAGTCAGATGCTTTCTACCCATGAGTCAGACACTTTCAGCCCATGAGTCAGACACTTTCAGCCCATGAGTCAGACGCCTTCTGCCCATGAGTCAGACACTTTCAGCCCATGAGTCAGATGCTTTCTACCCATGAGTCAGACACTTTCAGCCCATGAGTCAGACGCTTTCAGCCCATGAGTCAGACACTTTCAGCCCATGAGTCAGACACTTTCAGCCCATGAGTCAGACGCCTTCTACCCATGAGTCAGACGCTTTCGACCCATGAGTCAGACACTTTCAGCCCATGAGTCAGACACTTTCAGCCCATGAGTCAGACGCCTTCTACCCATGAGTCAGACGCTTTCTACCCATGAGTCAGACACTTTCAGCCCATGAGTCAGACACTTTCAGCCCATGAGTCAGACGCCTTCTACCCATGAGTCAGACGCTTTCAGCCCATGAGTCAGACGCCTTCTACCCATGAGTCAGACGCCTTCTACCCATGAGTCAGACACTTTCAGCCCATGAGTCAGACGCTTTCTACCCATGAGTCAGACGCTTTCAGCCCATGAGTCAGACACTTTCAGCCCATGAGTCAGACACTTTCAGCCCATGAGTCAGACGCTTTCTACCCATGAGTCAGACACTTTCAGCCCATGAGTCAGACACTTTCAGCCCATGAGTCAGACGCCTTCTGCCCATGAGTCAGACACTTTCAGCCCATGAGTCAGATGCTTTCTACCCATGAGTCAGACACTTTCAGCCCATGAGTCAGACGCTTTCAGCCCATGAGTCAGACGCTTTCAGCCCATGAGTCAGACGCTTTCTACCCATGAGTCAGACACTTTCTGCCCATGAGTCAGACACTTTCAGCCCATGAGTCAGACGCTTTCTACCCATGAGTCAGACGCTTTCAGCCCATGAGTCAGACGCTTTCAGCCCATGAGTCAGACACTTTCAGCCCATGAGTCAGACGCTTTCAGCCCATGAGTCAGATGCTTTCAGCCCATGAGTCAGACGCTTTCAGCCCATGAGTCAGACACTTTCAGCCCATGAGTCAGACGCTTTCTACCCATGAGTCAGACACTTTCAGCCCATGAGTCAGACTACAAAATGGCAAGATAGAATATATGGAGCTCTTTTTTTAAAACACTGCCAAGCTGTTTTCATTGACAGTCTTTATTCAAATTAATAATATTTATCTAATTGTGTGTGCGTGAATGTGAGTTTGTATGTGTGTGGGTGTGTGTGTATATATATATATATGCATATATATAGAGAGAGAGAGAGAGAGACAATGGATGAAGTGTAAGGACTTACAGCACACTGTGATTACAGCACAGTTGGGCCAGCTTCCATGGTATTAAACATATTTACACCAATATCTGCTCACATTCATAAGCCGTGTGTGTACAGATGTAGGTGCATTAAAAAACCCTCCAGGCCATTTCACACGTGCACAGCCCTCCCCCAGCCCACCCCCACACGTCTCCCCACCCCCTCAAACCCGCCCCCGGCCCCACCCCCCTGGCTGCAGCGGGAGGAAACTGCGGGGAAGAGAATCAGCCATGCCAAATGCAAATGTGAGCTCGCTAACGAGCGACTCGTCTGATTGGAGCCCCATTTACATTCCCCTCACATTCCTCCAGCTCCTTCTCTCCTCCATGCCCCCCGCCTCTCTTTCTCTCGTTCAATTCCTCTCTGTCTCTCACTCTCCTCCTTCATTCCCTCACCTCTCACTCTCCCATGCTTCCTTTCTCTCTGTCTTTTTCTGCCGATACCACTCTGTCACTCTCTCCCCCTCTCCTGAATCAGCCCCAGCAGTTGGAGGAGAGAAGGATGCTGCCCCCCCATTAAGTCTCATTTTCATCTGTTTCCTGTTCTTCTTATGTCTGCTCATTTCTTCTCTTCCCTGCACCATGTCCCTCCTATGCACGCTCATAAAGTCAGCAGCGGTGTGCACAGTAAACATGCAGCAGTAAAACAGCTCACAGCCTGGGTCGGTTTTTGGCAGCGGTGAGAGGCAGGTGCGTCCCCTGTTTGTTTGATGGAGGGACAGACATTAACTGAATAAATCAGCAGTGCGCTTTAAAGCGACCCCAGCCTCTAAACACGCATGCATCTTTCATACACACAGAAGTGCATCCTCAACTCTCTACTCTCTCCCTCCGCCTCCAGGGACCAAAACACCACAACACCAGCCTCTCAGCCCACTGCGACCCTCGCTCCCCAACCCTCCTTGCTCCTCTCTGTCACTCTTTCAGCTCTCCCTCTCACCGTTCCCTCCACTCTCCCTTCTTACCTCCTGTCACATCTCTCCATCCCTGCATAATTCACTACAGTATGTCTCCCCCCCACTGTCTCACAGCAACACCCAGAGATAGAGAGATGAAGAGAATGAGAGGTGGGGAAAAGGAAAGGGGAAAAAGGAGAGAGAGAGGGATAGAGGGATATGAGGAGAAAGAGAGAGAGGGATAGAATAAAAGGGGAGAAAGAGAGAGAGGGATAGAAGAGGAAGGGAGAGAGTGAGAGAAGGATGGAGAGAGGGGGAGGAGTGCACTACAGGATATGGCAGAAGCGTACCAGGCACACTGGCAGCACACAGAAATAATGAGGCCTGCTTAAAAATGGCCCCCTTACCACAGTCATCCTACTGTGTGCGTGTGTGTGCATGCGTATGAGTGTGAGTGTGTGTGAAAGTGTGTGTGCAAGTTTGTGTGTGCGTGTGAGAGTTCAGGTGTGTGTGAGTATGCGTGTGTCCATAAGTGTGTGAGTACATGCATGTGGGTGCATGTGTGGTGTGTAGTGTGTAGGTGCAGTGCGTGTGTGTTTGTGCATGTGTGTGTGTGTGGTGTATAGTGTGTTTGTGTATGTGTGTGTGTGCATGTGTGTGCATGTGCGTGTGTACGTGTGTACGTTTGTGGTGTATAGCGTGCAGGTGCAGTGTGTGTGTTTGTGTGTGTGTGTGTGTGTGTGTGTGGTGTATTGTGTGTAGGTGCAGAATATAGTGTGTGTGTGTGTGTGTGTGTGTGCATGTGCGTGTGTACGTGTGTGGTGTATAGCGTGCAGGTGCAGTGTGTGTGTTTGTGTGTGGTGTATAGTGTGTAGGTGCAGAATATAGTGTATGTGTGTGTGTGTGTGTGTGTGTGTGTGTGTGTGTATGTGTGTGTGTACGTGTGTGGTGTATAGCGTGCAGGTGCAGTGTGTGTGTTTGTGTGTGTGTGTTTGTGTGTGGTGTATAGTGTGTAGGTGCAGAATATAGTGTATGTGTGTGTGTGTGTGTGTGTGTGTGTGTGTGTGTGTGTGTGCATGTGCGTGTGTACGTGTGTGGTATATAGCGTGCAGGTGCAGTGTGTGTGTTTGTGTGTGTGTGTGGTGTATAGTGTGTAGGTGCAGAATATAGTGTATGTGTGTAATTTATATAGTAGCAGTGTGTATCTGTAGTATGTGCGTGTGTGTGTAATGTATATAGTACCAGTGTGTAGTATAACTGTAGTGTGTAGTGTAGGCACGGTGTGTAGTATAGCTGTAGTGTGCAGTGTATGTGCAGTGTGTAGTATAGCTGTAGTGTGCAGTGTATGTGCAGTGTGTAGTATAGCTGTAGCGTGCAGTGTATGTGCAGTGTGTAGTGCAGCTGTAGTGTGTAATGTATATAGTATCAGTGTGTAGTATAACTGTAGTGTGTAGTGTAGGCACGGTGTGTAGTATAGCTGTAGTGTGCAGTGTATGTGCAGTGTGTAGTATAGCTGTAGTGTGTAGTGTATGTGCAGTTTGTAGTATAGCTGTAGTGTGCAGTGTATGTGCAGTGTGTAGTATAGCTGTAGTGTGTATTGTAGGCACGGTGTGTAGTATAGCTGTAGTGTGCAGTGTATGTGCAGTGTGTAGTATAGCTGTAGTGTGCAGTGTATGTGCAGTGTGTAGTATAGCTGTAGTGTGTATTGTAGGCACGGTGTGTAGTATAGCTGTAGTGTGCAGTGTATGTGCAGTGTGTAGTATAGCTGTAGTGTGCAGTGTATGTGCAGTGTGTAGTATAGCTGTAGTGTGTATTGTAGGCACGGTGTGTAGTATAGCTGTAGTGTGCAGTGTATGTGCAGTGTGTAGTATAGCTGTAGTGTGCAGTGTATGTGCAGTGTGTGGTATAACTGTAGTGTGTATTGTAGGCACGGTGTGTAGTATAGCTGTAGTGTGCAGTGTATGTGCAGTGTGTAGTATAGCTGTAGCGTGCAGTGTATGTGCAGTGTGTAGTGCAGCTGTAGTGTGTAATGTATATAGTATCAGGGAATTCCTAAGATTACAGTGTCATCCTCACACCTTCCCAGATCTCAGTGTCATTTCCAACCAGTTGCTATGGCAATGAGATAAAATTCATCGTTTTACACCATGAGCTGTTCATGACACATATAAATTACAGGCAGAGCTTCTAGGAAATGTAGTAATATTAGAGTAATTCTGCACTGAACTCAAACTCAAATCATGTCCCACATGTGCCCATCAGATACTGTGTGACATCCATGGATATAGATCCTGATATTGCTGTAATTACTCAGAAAATGTGGACTCTCTCGTGCATGTTCAAGCAGACAGCATTTTCTATATTTGACATTTTTCATGTTGTCCAGTTCCCGCTCTTCGTCCAGCCTGTGTAGGTGTCTCTTACCTGGTGAAATGGACACGGTGTCCTTCTCCCAGGAAACCACGCTGACATACTCCTGCACGGCAGCTGGGATGAGGCACTTGAAGACGGCCACGTTTCCCCGCATGGAGCGCTGGTCAGCCACGCGCACAGTGTACGGCTCCCTGAACACTGCGGACACAGCAGCTCAGCTTCAGCTACACATCTCACCCAGCTCACACCTCAGGCTCCTCACTTTTACAGAGCATCAGTGGTTTAGGTACAGTGGGGAAGCTGCAGTCACATGGGAGGCAGCAGAACACCCAAGCATATTTGTCTTCTGCAAACAGCATAAACAGACCATAAAAATAACTTCTAATTGGATTGTGCATTTAGAAGTGGTAACTGTACTCCTGGACAGGGGTTACATTGGCACCATACAAACTTGAAATTTATTGTTTGACAATTAACCTGGAAATAAATTTGTTTTGAAAAAATAATCAACAGAACGACTTTTGAAAACCTGTAGAGTAAAAGGAGAGAAAGGAAAGGACAGGGGCGCAACAAGGCAGAGAGCGGTGTAACCTTTTTACGCGTCACACAGGAGATGCTGGCGGACAGCGTGCAGCGGCCGGGCGCGTGCTCTCTCCAGAGCTGTCACAAACATTCGCTCGCGCTGAGACAACGCTCCCTGCACCTGACAGCTGCAGCGCCGCGCGCCAAACGCTCAGAATGAAAGAAATAAAAAAAACATATATATGGACAAACACCGGCAAAAAACTATTGATTACGGTTAATCGGGAGAGGAGAAAATAATGTTTATAAGATTTTAGCAATACGTATGTGTATGTATGTCTGTATGATGTATATGTATTTACATTTTAACACTATGTGTGTGTGCGTGTAAAATGGCATGGAGGGTGTTTCAAGACGACCAAAATTTGTTTCATTTTTCGAACAGTATACAAAAAAAGATTCTGAAGGAGAGGTGAACGCCGTGACATGACAAAAATATTTTGTTTCAGCGTTTTAAACAAGAAATACGAGTTACACACACGAGCCAGCGCAATAATTATAGCGGGAGCTCGAAGGTGTATTTCCTTGCGCCAGGCGACAGCAAACCTGAAAAAAAAAAATACTCATGTCCTTAACAATATTGGGATATCATTAACTTATAAAATATCAAGTAGCGTTTCTAAACATTAACAGGACATGCGAGTGTGAGTGGGAGGTGGGGTCGGACGCGCAATTTGTTCGACAAAAAATCCAGTGTTTATTCCGATATACCTAATTACGAAGAATATAGAGTCGTAAATCTTCCTCATCAATTTCAATCTTCATGAACCCACACTTTTTATCGATGCGGACTAAGTTTGAACCTCAATTTAAGCATCGATTTACCTCCCCTCTCTGCCTCAGCCTTCTCATTCAGGCATGGATTTTCTGACCATTGATCCCGCTGCTGTGACCTTACTCTCATACACGGACACGGTGCTGTTTCGTCTTAACCCTGTGTACCTCCCAATAAGTGAAACTAAATATCTGAGTTAACAGGCGACACGGGATTTTCACAATAATAACAGCAGCAGAAGAGGTAGCAGTCACAATAATGAATAATAAAGAAGAGGAAAATAAGAAAAAAGAGGATATTCAGTATATTATTATATTTTACAGTAATAATAATTAGATTCTTAATTGTGAAAGTGTTTATACAAAAGGCATCTCAGTATAGCGGTGTTTTTATTTCTAGAGATGGCATTATTATTATTGTTGTTGTTGTTGCTGTTGTTAGTATAATTACATTTGTATTATTATGAAACGTACCATTATTCTACAGAGTTTGTTAGCCTATTTTCGTGATAAAAAAAAAATATGGGGTAAATACGTTGAAAAATGATGAGGACTGCTAAACGCAGAAAGACAAGCTCATATAACTTGCTAGGCACATAAAGATTACTGTTCACGCATATATTACGCTCCCTTCTTGATTTGCACGTAGTCATTATAATGATCATTAGATGCTTGTCTATATTCGCTGGTTGCTAAGAAACCGGGTTAAAACATCGCCACTCTGGTTTCAGCAAAGAGAGTCCTGTATCAGCGTCATTAGAATAATTCACCGCAGAAACCCAAAACCATATTTGCTTATTCATAGCAATAGAGGGCTTAGATTACATAAATACACGGGAACATGAGTGAATGGACGTGTCCATTAATTTAAATGTGTACCTAGATTAAGTAATAAAGAAGAGTCGACTAAAGATATTCAGATTAAGGCTGGAACTCCCAAAGGATGCGGTTTGCCAACTGCACCTGTTGTGCTTGTAATGAAAGCTGTGGCAGGGTGCGCCGTCCTGAAAAGCAAACTGAAAAGTGTTGACCAGGTGTTTCTGATATTAACGCAGCGCGATTCGACACAGAAATTCCGCCTATTAAACTTCTCGATGCAACGTTCTTATGTTGACATCTGTGACAGGAAAGGGGCGAAAAAACACTTGTCTTCCACTGCTTCTGGTATTTCCTTGAAGGCGAAGAGAATACTGTGATAAACTGTTTCCAAGAGTTTCGATATTATTTAAAAATATACTACAGGACAAGCCTTGCGGTTTCAGGAGTGCGTTTTGGTTGCAATCGTGAACGGATAAATTCTCAGTCTCACGACTTTATTTTTCGTTGCCAATGGCGGAGTAACAGTAATGTCTATCTCTTCCAAAACCACAATACACTGGCAGAAAAATGGCGCCGAGATAAGGTATTCATTAACTGCACTGGAACAACAAGGAAACTGCAACATAGCAACACACGGTAGACAAAAAGGTGTTTGAATCAGTAAGTGTCAAATACAAAACACAGACACAATCAGGCACCTGTGAGAGTGAGGACATGATCAGACGCAAAAGGCTTAGCAGGTGGAATGAGCTGGTGGAGAGGGGGAGGGACGGGAAGATGGACACAGACACCTAGAGTGCTAATTCTATATTTCCAGTGACCGTACCACCCTGTACCCTTCTACTGTCACACTGCTGAAGCTAAGCAGCCACACCACCCTGTACCCTTCTACTGTCACACTGCTGAAGCTAAGCAGCTATACCACCCTGTACCCTTCTACTGTCACACTGCTGAAGCTAAGCAGCCACACCACCCTGTACCCTTCTACTGTCACACTGCTGAAGCTAAGCCATACCACCCTGTACCCTCCTACTGTCACACTGCTGAAGCTAAGCAATACCACCCTGTACCCTCCTACTGTCACACTGCTGAAGCTAAGCAATACAACCCTGTACCCTTCTACTGTCACATTGCTGAAGCAAAGCAGCTACACCACCCTGTACCCTTCTACTGCCACACTGCTGAAGCTAAGCAATACAACCCTGTACCCTCCTACTGTCACACTGCTGAAGCTAAGCGATACAACCCTCTACCCTTCTACTGTCACATTGCTGAAGCAAAGCAGCTATACCACCCTGTACCCTTCTACTGTCACACTGCTGAAGCTAAGCAGCTATACCACCCTGTACCCTTCTACTGTCACACTGCTGAAGCTAAGCAATACAACCCTGTACCCTTCTACTGTCTCACCGCTGAAGCTAAGCAGCCACAACACCCTGTACCCTTCTACTGTCACATTGCTGAAGCTAAGTAGCTACACCACCCTGTACCCTTCTACTGTCACACTGCTGAAGCTAAGCAATACAACCCTGTACCTTTCTACTGTCACATTGCTGAAGCTAAGTAGCTACACCACCCTGTACCCTTCTACTGTCACACTGCTGAAGCTAAGCAATACAACCCTGTACCCTTCTACTGTCACACTGCTGAAGCTAAGCAATACAACCCTGTACATGAAACATGAAACTGAGATTCTGACTCTCAGGGGTTATTAAAGACCTCATGGTGCTGTTTGACAGAGTAGGGGTGTTAACCCCGGCATCCAGCTCAAATCCTCAGAACAACTGGAAATCTACATGTGGCCCCATAGAGAACTTCTGTATCTGATTGGCTATATAGTTCTTTGCAATCCCTGCCCATGCTGTTTCCCCAGAGGATCACTGCAACAGACAACTGAATTCTTAGTTGGTCTACCTGGTTAAATAAATGAAAACTTTAAAAATTGCAAGGCTCATTCTCTCACAGTCTGAAAATGTTCTGAAAAAAGGCAGAGAGAACTTTTGATTTCAGCCTCAGTTTTTCTGAAGCACTTTTTGTGGGCTGGCTGGTGGAGCGCTGTACTCTGAGGGACTTTCTTAAATTAGACTGCTGATGGCAGCAGCTGAGCTCCTCAACAGCAACAGCTGCTCATAACCTTACAGCACGATGAGCCTGCTCATAACCTTACAGCACTATGAGCCTGACCAGGCTGCTCATAACCTTACAGCGCTATGAGCCTGACCAGGCTGCTCATAACCTTACAGCACTATGAGCCTGACCAGGCTGCTCATAACCTTACAGCACTATGAGCCTGCTCATAACCTTACAGCGCTATGAGCCTGACCAGGCTGCTCATAACCTTACAGCACTATGAGCCTGACCAGGCTGCTCATAACCTTACAGCACTATGAGCCTGACCAGGCCGCTCATAACCTTACAGCACTATGAGCCTGACCAGGCTGCTCATAACCTTACAGCACTATGGGCCTGACCAGGCTGCTCATAACCTTACAGCGCTATGAGCCTGACCAGGCTGCTCATAACCTTACAGCACTATGAGCCTGACCAGGCCGCTCATAACCTTACAGCACTATGAGCCTGACCAGGCCACTCATAACCTTACAGCACTATGAGCCTGACCAGGCCGCTCATAACCTTACAGCACTATGGGCCTGACCAGGCCGCTCATAACCTTACAGCACTATGGGCCTGACCAGGCCGCTCATAACCTTACAGCACTATGGGCCTGACCAGGCTACTCATAACCTTACAGCACTATGGGCCTGACCAGGCTACTCATAACCTTACAGCACTATGAGCCTGACCAGGCCGCTCATAACCTTACAGCACTATGAGCCTGACCAGGCCGCTCATAACCTTACAGCACTATGGGCCTGACCAGGCTGCTCATAACCTTACAGCACTATGAGCCTGACCAGACTGCTCATAACCTTACAGCACTATGAGCCTGACCAGGCCGCTCATAACCTTACAGCACTATGGGCCTGACCAGGCCGCTCATAACCTTACAGCACTATGAGCCTGACCAGGCTACTCATAACCTTACAGCACTATGGGCCTGACCAGGCTGCTCATAACCTTACAGCACTATGAGCCTGACCAGGCCGCTCATAACCTTACAGCACTATGGGCCTGACCAGGCTACTCATAACCTTACAGCCCTATGAGCCTGACCAGGCCGCTCATAACCTTACAGCACTATGAGCCTGACCAGGCTGCTCATAACCTTATAGCACTATGAGCCTGACCAGGCCGCTCATAACCTTACAGCACTATGAGCCTGACCAGGCTGCTCATAACCTTACAGCACTATGAGCCTGACCAGGCTACTCATAACCTTACAGCACTATGAGCCTGACCAGGCTGCTCATAACCTTACAGCACTATGAGCCTGACCAGGCCGCTCATAACCTTACAGCACTATGAGCTTGACCAGGCTGCTCATAACCTTACAGCACTATGAGCCTGACCAGGCTGCTCATAACCTTACAGCCCTATGAGCCTGACCAGGCTGCTCATAACCTTACAGCACTATGAGCCTGAACAGGCTGCTCATAACCTTACAGCGCTATGAGCCTGACCAGGCTACTCATAACCTTACAGCACTATGAGCCTGACCAGGTTGCTCATAACCTTACAGCACTATGAGCCTGACCAGGCTGCTCATAACCTTACAGCACTATGAGCCTGACCAGGCTGCTCATAACCTTACAGCACTATGAGCCTGACCAGGCTGCTCATAACCTTACAGCACTATGAGCCTGACCAGGCTGCTCATAACCTTACAGCACTATGAGACTGACCAGGCTGACTGGAGTTAAACATGAGGGTGGAGATGGCTGCAGAACTGATGGGATCTGTATCAGAGCAGCATTAGGAGAGCAGTATAGCAATGAGGTGTTAGCAGAGTGACATTAGCAGAGCAGCACTGGTATAACACAGTTAGCAGAGTGACATTAGCAGAGCAGCACTGGTATAACAGAGTTAGCAGAGTGACATTAGCAGAGCAGCACTGGTATAACAGAGTTAGCAGAGTGACATTAGCGGAGCAGCACTGGTATAACACAGTTAGCAGAGTGACATTAGCAGAGCAGCACTGGTATAACAGAGTTAGCAGAGTGACATTAGCGGAGCAGCACTGGTATAACACAGTTAGCAGAGAGACATTAGCGGAGCAGCACTGGTATAACAGAGTTAGCAGAGTGACATTAGCGGAGCAGCACTGGTATAACACAGTTAGCAGAGAGACATTAGCGGAGCAGCACTGGTATAACAGAGTTAGCAGAGTGACATTAGCGGAGCAGCACTGGTATAACACAGTTAGCAGAGTGACATTAGCAGAACAGCATTAGCCTTTCCTGCTGCAGGCCTAACGGAACCACCAGATACCTGCAACTGCTGATCACCCTCCCAGATGTCACCCAGTGACCCATTGCCAACAGCCCCAGGGCTCCAGAGCTGAAGCTTCCCTGTCTGGGGGCCGGGGGGGCAGAAACGCCCTGTAATCCGGCCCACCCTGCCTCTGGCATTAGGGTGTGTATTAATGCTCATCACTGCTCAGGGCACAATATGAAAACAGATGCTGACAGCACAAGTGGGGGGTAGCCTCTTCTGATGCAGAATGCAGACAGGGAGCAAGGGACGGGGGGGGGGGGGGGTGGTGGTGAGGGACAGGAGAGGGGGGAGAGGGAGGAGAGGGGAGGAGAGGGACAGGAAAGGAGGGGGGGAGAGGAGAGGGGGAGGACAGTAGTGGAGGGGGAAGAGGAGAGGGGGAGGAGATGGGAGGAAAAGGGATGAAACAAATTAATTTAAAAGTGAAAGTGAATTAAGCTGGTAATGGTAGGTCTCATATAATTTTTTTAAGGTTGAAACTGAAAACAGTCAAACTGGTAGCAAGGGTGTGTGCAGTATCATTGGTTTGTCATGCTTTTATTCTCCAGTGTGGCCCCTAATTCTGTTCATGGCACTAGTGCAGCCCCGCCCCATTCCACCCCTACCCCACCCCTGCCCCGCCCATTCCACCCTGACTCCACCCATGCCCCGCCCCATTCCACACTGACTCCATCCTTGCCCCACCTCATTCCTCCCCAACTCCACCACTGCCTGCCCCATTCCACACTGACTCCACCCCCACACCTCCTCAGCCACTCCCCATCTCTTAGGCTGAACTGGTCTTTCACCTGCTTTGATGTGAATATTGGGGCTGCGAATCTTGCCGGCCGGGTTCTCAGCGGTGCAGAAGTAGTCGTTGTCATGGATGAAGCTGTTGAAGGCGGAGGGGGAGAAGGGGTAGAGCTGCAGGGTGCCATTGGCGTGGACATGGCGGATGTGCGGGACGTCATAGATGTCATCGCCAGTGGCCAGGTACCAGCGCAGGACTGCATGGGGGGCGCCCCCCGCAGGGCAGGGCAGGGACACCCCCACTGAGCTGGAGAACGTCACCCTCTGCAGCGATGCATTCACAAAGTATAGCCGCGTAGAGCCCACATCCACGCTGTACACTGGCGGAGAGAAAGACAGCACAGCTGTTATTATTATTATTATAAAACTGTGTTTAAGGAACCATACATAAATGCAGAACCATCAGTAATGTTACACATTAGCTGTGCGGAATTAGCATAGCGTCATCAGCAGATTTCCTCTGGACACAGTCGTCTAGCTGTGCAGATAACCGCCATTAACTACAAAACCACCAGCAAGCCTTCAACAACCTTAGAGTAATCTATGGACAGTTTTTTTCTTTTGATCACAGAGCAGTATGATATTAGTAATAATAGGAGAAGTGCATGAAAATGAAAATGGTTCACAGAGTCTAACATAATCTTAAAACATCAG
Organism: Albula glossodonta; assembly: GCA_019788955.1. Taxonomy (NCBI): domain Eukaryota; kingdom Metazoa; phylum Chordata; class Actinopteri; order Albuliformes; family Albulidae; genus Albula; species Albula glossodonta. The sequence goes on along the minus strand of JAFBMS010000893.1, from coordinate 5,453 downwards.
ATACCCTGCTGGAAGATAAAGTGGTGGGGAGGCTGAAATATGAAAAATAAAAAGCAGAAAAACATGCTGGGCACTGAGGCTGATGGCAGGGATTAGGGATAAAGCCCTGACTGGGGCAGGGGGGGGGGTCTCAGCTCTCTGTTTTTTCACATTCCCATAGAAAATAGAGGGATATGTTATGATGTTATGTGATTGGAATTTGTGTGCCAGACGCAGAGTTAAACCCATTTAATCTGCTTTCATATTTAACACACACACATACTCAGACACACACACAAAGACAGACACACGCGCACACACACACACTCAGATACCTTCAAACACACACAAACACACACACACACACGCACATACACAAAGACACAGAGACACACACACACACACACACTCACACACACACACATGCACACACACCACATTTGGAAGGGAACAGATATTTTCTAACCAATTACATCAAACCCACAAAAGGTCTGTCTAAAGACTGGAGAACTACAGGTGATGGAAAAATAGCCATTCATTCTTCAGCGCGCTGTCCAGTAAGATTCTGACCAATAAAAACCCTTCAGTGAGCTGTCCAGTAAGAATCTGACCAATAAAAACCCTTTAGCGAGCTGTCCAGTGAGATTCTGACCAATAAAAACCCTTCAGCGAGCTGTCCAGTAAGAATCTGACCAATAAAAACCCTTCAGCGAGCTGTCCAGTAAGAATCTGAACAATAAAAACCCTTCAGTGCGCTGTCCAGTAAGATTCTGACCAATAAAAACCCTTCAGCGAGCTGTCCAGTAAGAACCTGTCCAATAAAAACCCTTCAGCGAGCTGTCCAGTAAGAATCTGACCAATAAAAACCCTTCAGCAAGCTGTTTGATCCATGCCTGGAGGATCAGTGCTGGTCCCAAGTGATAAATGTTTTTGGGCCTTTGGGTTATGAGACCTGCCCACACCTGTGCCACACCTGTACCACGCTGACTCCACCCAGATAAAGTAGCCACCTCCTATTGGCTCCACCCAAATAGAGAGACCCCCTCTTATTGACTCCACCCAAAAAGAGAGACCCCCTCCTATTGACTCCACCCGAAGAGAGATACCTCTTATGGACTTGGCCCACAGAGAGATGTGCACTTACTTCAGACTTGTAATTATCACACATATTAAAAGCAGTATTCCCAAATATAATTTCACTCTGACTGCAATGGTTAGAAAACAGTCTAGTAATTAAAACATAATTACCCTGGAGTAACACCATCATATTACAAATATCCACGAAGTGTCATCTCTCCTAACACATTTGGAAGAAAGGCAGTGAGGTGGCTGCGCTGGGAGTCTGGCCCTCTCCTGGGGGGAGCAGTCCAACCACCATGTCAACACAACTGTCAACACCCCCACCAGCCCTGACCTCCTCTCACATCACAGGACAGGACACTACAGTCAATCCCACACATAATGATGGACAAAATGCATACTGCAGAGGAGGGCCTGCACCTTCACCTCCTCACTGCAGAGGAGGGCCTGTTCCTTCACCTCCTCACTGCAGAGGAGGGCCTGTTCATTCACCTCCTCACTGCAGAGGAGGGTTTGTTCCTTCACCCCCTCACTGCAGAGAGAGGGCCTGCTCCTTCACCTCTGCACTATAGAGGGAGGGCCTGCTCCTTCACCTCCTCACTGCAGAGGAGGGCCTGTTCCTTCACCTCCTCACTGCAGAGAGAGGGCCTGCTCCTTCACCTCCTCACTGCTGAGGGAGGGCCTGTTCCTTCAACTCCACACTGCAGAGAGAGGGCCTGCTCCTTCACCTCTGCACTATAGAGGGAGGGCCTGCTCCTTCACCTCCTCACTGCAGAGGAGGGCCTGTTCCTTCACCTCCTCACTGCAGAGAGAGGGCCTGCTCCTTCATCTCCGTACTGCAGAGGAGGGCCTGCACCTTCACCTCCTCACTGCAGAGGAGGGCCTGTTCCTTCACCTCCTCACTGCAGAGGAGGGTTTGTTCCTTCACCTCCTCACTGCAGAGTGAGGGCCTGCTCCTTCACCTCTGCACTATAGAGGGAGGGCCTGTTCCTTCACCTCCTCACTGCAGAGGAGGGCCTGTTCCTTCACCTCCTCACTGCAGAGGAGGGTTTGTTCCTTCACCTCTGCACTATAGAGGGAGGGCCTGTTCCTTCACCTCCTCACTGCAGAGGAGGGCCTGTTCCTTCACCTCCTCGCTGCAGAGAGAGGGCCTGCTCCTTCATCTCCGTACTGCAGAGGAGGGCCTGCACCTTCACCTCCTCACTGCAGAGGAGGGCCTGTTTCTTCACCTCCTCACTGCAGAGTGAGGGCCTGCACCTTCACTTCCTCACTGCAGAGGAGGGCCTGTTCATTCACCTCCTCACTGCTGAGGGAGGGCCTGTTCCTTCAACTCCACACTGCAGAGTGAGGGCCTGCTCCTTCACCTCTGCACTATAGAGGGAGGGCCTGCTCCTTCATCTCCGTACTGCAGAGGAGGGCCTGCACCTTCACCTCCTCACTGCAGAGGAGGGCCTGTTCCTTCACCTCCTCACTGCAGAGTGAGGGCCTGCACCTTCACTTCCTCACTGCAGAGGAGGGCATGTTCATTCACCTCCTCACTGCTGAGGGAGGGCCTGTTCCTTCAACTCCACACTGCAGAGAGAGGGCCTGCTCCTTCACCTCTGCACTATAGAGGGAGGGCCTGCTCCTTCACCTCCTCACTGCAGAGGAGGGCCTGTTCCTTCACCTCCTCACTGCAGAGAGAGGGCCTGCTCCTTCATCTCCGTACTGCAGAGGAGGGCCTGCACCTTCACCTCCTCACTGCAGAGGAGGGCCTGTTTCTTCACCTCCTCACTGCAGAGTGAGGGCCTGCACCTTCACTTCCTCACTGCAGAGGAGGGCCTGTTCATTCACCTCCTCACTGCTGAGGGAGGGCCTGTTCCTTCAACTCCACACTGCAGAGTGAGGGCCTGCTCCTTCACCTCCTCACTGCAGAGGAGGGCCTGTTCCTTCACCTCCTCACTGCAGAGGAGGGCCTGTTCCTTCACCTCCTCACCGCGGTCATTTGGCTTATGCTTTTATCCAGTCCCTGCTGGGAGCAAGGTGGGGTTCAGGGGCCGAACAGCAATGGTGTTCTGTGGCTGGACTGGGGCTTGAACCACCAACCTTGGAATACCAGTCATGTACCTTAGCCACTAGACTACAGGCTGCCCTTTATAACACAAATGTACATTTTGTCACAAAAATAAAGCACTGTTGAATATATTGTGTCTGTACTTTTACAGTTTCTCAAACAGGACCTATCAGCATCTAGGATTCCTGGATTGCCAACAGAATTTAAGCCGTAGTTACTCTGTCTAGAATTTGTGAAATAAAAGCACGAGGAGCAAAGTTTCTGCAGAGCAATGATGTTGCTGAAAGACCTCTGTAAGTTATATATATATTTATACATATATACTGTACATATACACACATAAAAATGAAATGAAGAGGTGGGCATGATGTGGGGGCTTGGGGGATTCAGGTCACCCCCTCCCACTCCTGTGCAGATTATGGGTTATATCCTGGCACATTAACCCCCATAATAAAGACTACAGCATCTGTAATCTCACCATGGGAGGCTGGGGGATCACGGCACAGCACCTCCGTCTGGGGAGGGGGGGTTGGGTGCAGCACCTCCATCTGGGGAGGGGTGGGGGCACTGCGGTGCCTGTTTGTGTCTCAGTGGATCTCCAGTCTGAAGCCCTGCCCCTCTCCCTGTGGTCAGCCCGGCAAGCTAACCAGGCTTCACAGGAGCCATCTCCATTTAAAGATAAACTGTGCTACACAGACACAAGCTCCAGTTAGCGCTATCTATGCTACCCAGAAAAATCTGCAGCTATCGCTGACCAACACATGTAAGAGAGATCTCCAGTCACATGAGAGATGATTGGATAGCAGGCTTGTGAAGCTTCTGGGAGGTCAGAGCACAGAGCACCCTCCATCCTGTCCTCAGGCTACCGCGTTCCACCCTCATTGCTTGGTGTCATTGCACACTGGCCCCGCCCACATCGCTGGGTCTCACTGCACACTGGTCCAGCCCACACCACTCTCCGTCAATTAGCACCTAACACAGCCACACTCATTAACACAACACACAGCCTCCATCAATTAGCACCTAACACAGCCACACTCATTAACACAACACACAGCCTCCATCAATTAGCACCTAACACAGCCACACTCATTAACACAACACACAGCCTCCATCAATTAGCACCTAACACAGCCCAGCAAAAAACACATCATAACAAGTGCTGTGCGGCAATAAAATTATTACTTTCCAAAGACACCTTTTAAATGAGTGTTATTGTCCATACTGATTGGGCAGGACCTCTCAGGGTTCAGGGCCTCTGATTGGGCAGGACCTCTCAGGGTTCAGGGCCTCTGATTGGGCAGGACCTCTCAGGGTTCAGGGCCTCTGATTGGGCAGGACCTCTCAGGGTTCAGGGCCTCTGATTGGGCAGGGCCTCTCAGGGTTCAGGGCCTCTGATTGGGCAGGGCCTCTCAGGGTTCAGGGCCTCTGATTGGGCAGGGCCTCTCAGGGTTCAGGGCCTCTGATTGGGCAGGGCATCACTATGGATACCCTGACTGTGGGCATGCCATCATGTAAGGCAAAGTGCCCCATACAGCTCCCTCAGCCCCACATTTTTGTTGTCCCTTTTCTTGGTAATGCCTCTGCGCTATCTTTCTGTATTTCCTTTGAGTTGTGAACGTGTGTAAACACAGGCACGCATTTGCACTTTTTTCCAGTCTGCACGAGCAGAGCGTATGAATATGTATCAATATGCATGAATATGTATGGCAGGGAGGCAGGAGCATTGCCTATGCACAAAGACCTGATTTACATAATGCAGCAACCGAGTCCTCTAACACACACACACACACACACACACACAAACACACATCAGAGAGTACAGCATGCTCTCTCTCACACACACACACATACACACACATCAGAGAGTACAGCATGCTCTCTCTCTCACACACACACACATACATCAGAGTACAGCATGCTCTCTCACACACACACACACACACACATCAGAGAGTGCAGCATGCTCTCTCACACACACACACACACACATCAGAGAGTACAGCATGCTCTCTCTCACACACACACACATACACACACATCAGAGAGTACAGCATGCTCTCTCTCTCACACACACACACACACATCAGAGTACAGCATGCTCTCGCACACACACACACAGACACACACACATATCAGAGAGTACAGCATGCTCTCTCTCGCACACACACACATCAGAGAGTACAGCATGCTCTCTCTCTCACACACACACACACACACACACATCAGAGAGTACAGCATGCTCTCTCACACACACACACACACACACATCAGAGAGTACAGCATGCTCTCTCACACACACACACACACACACATCAGAGAGTACAGCATGCTCTCTCTC
>JAFBMS010000892.1:1721608-1763963 GCA_019788955.1 Albula glossodonta | reverse complement strand
TCAATTCAGCCAGCTCTTCTGCCAGCCTGTTTAATTCAACAGGTGGTGTGAATTTTGACATGGAGAACTAGCAACTCCTCACCTTGTACCCCCTTCATTTTGCTCACATGCAGGATGCCTTCTTTTAATGTGTTGGACACCGTGCTATTATGATAAGCAAGGTCCATCTTACAAATGTTGCACCACACTACATTTAATGTAAAATGCTCCAATTTTTATGCTGTTTTTGAGCCTTTTCACTCACACCTTCCTTGCAATTTTGTACTATCTTTGAGTGCGCAACTTATAATGGCCCATGTTGATACGCCGTAGCGTTGGTCTGCAGCATGGGGAAACCAGGAAAAAAAAAATAAACAAAGCTTTGAGGCTTAAAAATTTAATCAAGGATTTTTACAATTTGAGGTACTCGAGTTACTCGAATAATCGTTGCAGCCGTAATCCAAACACACAATTTGGCCGAGCGATTTTTCAGAAATGACAAACCTTTCCCTTTCACCCTGCTGTTGTGTTTTTTTTGCCTGAGCGTTGAGACGTTGGCTCCATCCGCTCTGCAGGAGGTGAATGTGTTTCTGCTCCAGCAGGAGGCAGATGTGTTTCTGCTCCAGCAGGAGACACATGTATTTCTGCTTCGGCGGGAGGCACATGTGTTTCTGCTCAGGGCGGCCTGCCACAGACAACTCAGAGCAGCTTCACTGAGGGCGGCAGCAGAAGGCAAAGCCACCCTCCCCTACATCCCAACACTGTTATTTCCAACACAAGGACCCTTGTCCGTTGTCCTAATCCTCACACTTGTGAATTAGACCATTGCAGTGTGTTTAAAATGAATTATCAAGAAATCACTTCTCTCCTGGCAGGGCCAGCCTCTGGCAGCTGACATATGTTTGTATCCAGATGTAGCTGGGACAGTGACATCACCCACAGCACAGAGCAGGGAAGTGCAGTCACAGGGGAAGAGCTCACCTGGCAGTGGAAGACGTACTCAGGCGTGGTCTTCTTGTACTTCATGTTCCATACAAGGGCCACGCCGTCGGGCTCATGTGGGGCATCCTCGTTGTTGTTGTAGGAGGCCACCAGCAGCTCTGGGTACTGCAGGCAGACAGTGACTCGGCTGAGCAAGCACAGTAACATTTACCTGGTTTCCCCGAGGCTTACCAAACTTGGCAGCTTGTCAGGAGGGCTGAAATCTTGGATACAGTAAAATGTTGCAGATTGGACACCTGTTGACGCAGTAGAGCACAATACAAAAATGCTGGCGTTCCTACACCCAGCCCACAGGACCCAGCAGGTGCCTGGGATCCGCCTCCCTGTGAGGAAATATTCTGCCACAGGGACCGGAGTGTGGCGTGGTACCACCCCCTCCAGTAATTTTTTAAAATGCATTTACCAGATTTTTTCCCTTCCTTTCCCAGCCCACAAAACACCTAAATTTTGGGAGGAGGAAGCCAAAAGCATGTGACTCCTTGTGTCACGTGATGATGAGCCCTCACTTCTTAACACAGTGCAGATTCTTAACACACTGGCCATATTACCAGAGGATCACGCGGCCTTATTACCAATATTATTATTATTATTATTTTCGATATTATTATTCATTATTAAGTACAAAGCATGTTATAATTGTAGACAGAGAGCTCTCACAAGCATCAAACTGTAGAAGCTTTTATAGCTCAATATGAGCAGACTGGGCCCTGAGACAGAGCCACAGTGCTGATGTGAACTCTCTCCCTGTAGGTGAGTTCTGTGATGGTGTCTTACCTGAGGGGACCAGTCCAGACAGGTAACCACGCGGTGCTTGGACCAGCGCTCATCCATAAACTGCCTGTTCAATGACAGTTTGGCTCCGGCCTGGGTCTCCCTATGGCAGGGACACAGCACACTCAGAGCTCAGACACACCATCACAACACACAGCAGAATTGGCAGCTCGGAGAGATGCTTGGCGGACCCTCACCCCTCCTTCTCCTCCAGGTCTCGGCCGCTGTAGTCAAAGAAGACATCCACATGCTCAGACAGAGCGCGCTCCACGATGCGGGTGCTGTGATCAAAGAAGGTCATGAACTCCTCAGAGTGGAGAATCTGCAGCTTCTCCTCCTCAGTCAGCTCATGTGGGGGCGCTGTAAGGACAGAGAGTGTGTCAGATACCAGCAGCAACTCGCATAAGGGTGCAGGTTTCATTTCCTGTAAGGTATCTAGTTTTCGCCAGTCCGGTCTCCTTCTCTTACCTTCCTCCTCTTCCTTCAGCACTGGCTTCTCCTCCTGGGGCTCCAGGGGGGTTTGAGGAGGGGCGATTTCCTCTTCCTCTTCTTCCTCTGTAAGAGACACAGCAAAGGTCTGCATTCCATCCCCATAACACCATCTTAAACATGACACCACAGCATAATGTGAAAATTACACAAAACACAAACATGTAACTGAGAAAACTAGGCGACTTCGGTCCACTTTATTTGACAGTGCTGACTGAGCATGCTCCGTAAGTGTGCTTATCTTAGGCGCCACAGAACCTGCAGTTTGAACGAACACGACAAGCAATCAGAATTTTTCCTTGTGCACACGTTGAATTAGGAGCTAGTTTCTGAGTTAGTGTCCTAACTTAGAACGTTCTAGGCTTTCTTGCACAATATTATTTCCCTGAAAAGCTCTCCAACAAAAAGCCAGTGAAAGTTCTCATTTGTGTGGATTAGCAACCCCAGTGACGGGTGGGGATGAGGATTCCCTAGGAGACAGCAGTAATGAGACCGCCCTATCCCACCCCCCCGTCTGGAAAGGCAGGCAGCTGTCCGGGCCCTTCTCCCCCCGGATGGGCAGCTGATGGGACAGTGCAGTATAGATGGTGCGGCAGGGGATACGGTCCTCTGCTTTCTACCCCAACAACTGCAGCCCATGGCCCCTGCGTACGGCAAAACGGCCTCATTACTGTCCCATCAGGGGGGCTCTGCAGTGCTATTCAGCCTCCTCTCACCTCCCACAGAATGCAGCCTGCAGGCCAGAGCACCTGCCAGCCGGCTGTATTCTGTGGGAGGTGAGAGGAGGCTGAATAGCACTGCAGAGGCTGGCTGTGGTTTCATAGTCTCATGTATGCATTATGAATGCACACACATGGTTTAGGATATTTATGAGGCCACTGAAACACACCACATGTTTATTTCACTCAAACACAATCAAAATGATAATGTCGTCTTCCACTACTGCTTAAGACACACACTTTTTCCCTCTTTCCCCTCCCCTCCAGGTTATGTGTATGTGCGTGTGCTCATGCGTGTGTATGTATGTGTGAGTGCTAGAGTGACTGTGTATGTGTGTATGCGTGTGTGTGCATATGCGTGTGTGTGTGTGTGTGTGTGTGTTGCTCTGGCTAGCTCACAGAACTGTGTTGATAGCATGGGCTATTTCAATACATGCCCACATTCTGAAAAACAAATGGAGAAGGTTAAAATCTTTTCTTCAAGGGTTTCAATCAGGCTTAAAGGAAAATAGTAATCATTGTCTCTCAGCCTGAGCCAGGCAGCTCTTTCAGGCCCGTCCCTGTCAGCACAGCAGAGCAATCAATCTGCCAGGCATTATCAGCTGAGAGACCATCTGAAAATGCAGGATATAATGCACCTGCCAGTGGCCCCACAGAGGAAGACCGGGGTGGGAGCCAATGCAGAGGACAAGAAACATTAAATAGAATTTCAGGCAATCTCCAATATCCTACATCCTGACACCAGCCCACAAAGAGGTCCCAATTATGGCTTTCCTGCCTCTTAAATAGAGGCCTTTTAGGGTTGGGATGGGAGAACCATCAAAACTAGCACAAAGCCTTCTGTTCTTCTTCACAGGACAACATATTAACATGCATGCAAAATGGAGCTTGTGGGGTTCTACTGGATATAAAAGGTCTAAGCAGGTGCATGCCTGGGCGTGCGTGCCCAGTGAAAACTTAACTCTGTGCCCATTTAGCTTAATTGGGTGCAGCTATACAGATTCCAGAATGTGCTGCTTTGGCATTGCACAGAAACAGGCTCACTTAAACACGATATGCAGAAATTGTCTTTAAACACAAAATCACATTACTGTATTGAGCTATTAATGAACCCCTTCCTTGAGAAGAAAAAAGGGGCTGAATGAGTCACTGAAACACATATTGGTGTTCAGCCATTAAAATAACTCAACACACCTATACTTTAATCCCAACACAATACAGAAGTTATATTTGAAAAATGCCTGTGTTTCTAATATATGTTCTTCGCACTATTTTTCAGGGAATCCTCCCACTGCACTTTAAAGTTCAAACTGAAACTAGGTGCCATAATTCCACAGCCAGGTATACTCATGTTACATGTGTTTTGTGAAACTGTGAGACCATTTACAGCTGTTTTAAATCATGTTTCTACAGTGTTTGCCATTTCCCATGGTCAGTGCGGTATTTAAATGTGACTGCAATGTAACTACGTTTGCTGTAATGAAAACCACAGTGCAAAAATATACTTATCACACATTCCAAGTGGCAATTGTTTATTCAACTCCTAAATGAAATAGCTATGTAATAAAGTACCGATTTAGATGATTTTTAATGAAAAGACAGGGAATATTACCCTGTAAAAAACACATATATTAACTTCAGAATCACTTGAAAATCTTGTTTATTTCAGAAATATGTGGAACATTTATTGAACTAAAACAAAATAACAGAATTTTGAGGGAAAACATAGAATAATACTATTGATAACTAGAGGGTTTCTGCAAATTCACTACATCATTGCCATGTTGAATTCTCCTTTTTGATTGGCTGTAAGATTTACATTCTATTCGCGTACAACGACACCTATGAAGTAGATGCAGCTTAATCGCCGTTTCATATCATTACTGGTTACCTACAGTCAGTCAGAACCACAAATTTGTGTCTGGTTGTAGCTGCCATTGACTGTAACCAGACATGCTTAATGAAAGCAGCAGCTAACATTAACGCTGTAGAAAAAAAAAGCCTGTGCACTGCAAATATGGTGAAACAACTTTCATGAAGTCGACCAAAATGTACACTGATGGGGGTCTCTCGTTGCTGGTTCCTCTCCTATGTGTAGCCTTTTTTTCAGTTGGTTTGTATACAGGCTGATATGTAGTCAAATATGTAGTCTTGCTTCAGGAATTACATAAGTAACTGCATATGTAGTAAAGTGAATTGTGGAATTATTTATCTACAGCAGAATAAGTTAGGCTAGGATGAAAGCTAGCCAGCTTGCAGGTAACACTATGCTTGTTGTTACAGTCCATTCTGACGGCAGTTATGATGACACCATCCATAAGATCACGAGATGGCTTGCTATGCCTAGCTGCAGCCTAGGCCTTATTAACTACAGTGTACAGAGCATACCACTTCTCCGGGAGAGGTGCCTGAGCAACAGTGCCCCCTGGAATGCAGATGACGTGAGTGTACTTTGGCACTGTTCCGTCCAGCCAGAAACCCTAGGTGTAGATGCTCTATCCACTGTAGCCCCTGTTACCCCCACCGTTGTGTTGGGTTGGATCTGAGGCTCTGTGCTCTGCAATTACTTTATACCTAAGTTACTGATGTCACCTGAGCTTTGTGCTGCGTAATTACTGCATAACTAAATTACTAATGTTAGCTCAGCTTTGTGCTGTGTAATTACTGTATAACAAAGTTACTACCATTAACTCTGCTCTGTGCTGTATAATTATTGCATAATTAAGCTACTAATATTAGCTCAACTCTTTGCTGTGTAATTACTGCATAACTAAGCTACTTATGTTAGCTCAGCTCCGTGCTGTGTAATTAATGCATAACTAAGCTACTTATGTTAGCTCAGCTCCATGCTGTGTAATTAATGCATAACTAAGCTACTTACGTTAGCTCAGCTCTGTGCTGTGTAATTAGTAAGCTACTAACATTAGCTCAGCTCTGTGCTGTGTAATTACTGCATAACTAAGCTACAAATTGTTAGTTCAATTCTGTGCTAGGTAATTAATGCATAACTAAGCTACTAATGTTAGTACAGCTCAGCTCTGTGCTCTGTAATTAATGCATAACAAAGCTGCTAACGTTAGCTCAGCTTTGTGCTGTGTAATTATGGCATAATTAAGCAACTAACAGTAGCTCAGCTTTGTGCTGTGTAATTACGGCATAATTAAGCAACTAACAGTAGCTCAGCTTTGACCTTGACAGCTTTTCACAATGCATCTCTCAATCAGTGCTGCCAGCTCAATAGGGCAGGTGCATATGAAATATAACAGGTGCCAAAGGGGGGTCAGCGCCAGCATGTGAGGGGATGTCATCATCCCAAAAATACTACTGCAAAAGAGTGACAGAGAGCAGGGAAGGGAAGCGAGAGGCTGGTAAGATGATGAAATGATTATACAGTGGTGGTGCTCGACAGCCCACACAGGCTGTCCTGTAGAGGCTGTCCTTGTTTAACATGCTTTCACAGCACCTCAGCCCTGAGGGGTGAAGGCCACTTGCATCCACAGAGCAGAGGCTTCATACCATATGATCATTTCCCACAGAACCACACAAAGCAAGTGGCACAGCCAAAACACCACAACCTGGCTCAGACTCACCAGAGAACATTTAAGTCAGTTTACGGCTCAAGCCAGTTCAAAGTATCAGCCTCATTACTGCCTCCTGCTAGTCAGCAGGGCACATGGAAGTGTATGAACCAAGTATACATGAGATTGGTGATGAATCTTGAGTCTGCAGTGACATAAGACAAGCGCAAGGACAAATGTAAGACCCAGCAGTATACCAGGATGTGAGAGGCAGACAGGCAAGTAGCTACACTTAATACAACAGGAATCAGTCAGCACGCTTAAACTGTGTCCCCAAAAAAAAGTGCAGATTGGACAACAGAGTTCAGATCACAAAATGACATAAACATGACTATAACTGGATAAGAGTCAAAATATAACTGTGATTGTAATTTTATCCTGGAGTCAATCAGCAGTAAACAGCAGATGAAAGGTCAGACAGAATATGGGTATGTGAGTTCTTTGAAGGTATAGATGAACTCATGAAAGCTGCCCTGCTGCCCTAGGAGGGCGGTTTGTGGCAGGGGCAGCAGGTGACCCTGGAAGGGAGGTTTGTGGTGGGGCAGCAGAGCTGGCAGTGTTACCTTCCTTGAGCTGGGTCTGCACCGGGGTCTGTGTCTCTTTGGTGTATGACACAATCTCTCTAGGAGGGAAGTCCACATGGGTGACCTTGGCCATGGCGAGCTTCAGGGGCCCTCGCCTGAAACAACAACACCACTTCAGCAATACACACATACATACACACACACACACCCCAAAACACCAAACCCGAGCTGCAGCACAGTCTCCTGCATTATTTCAGTAAGACGGGATGAAATGCGGAACCCGAGCAGAAGCGAAGAGGCAGAGGCAGAGTGGCAGATGGAGAGGAGGAGTGGTAAGAATGTAAGTGGGAGAGCTGGAGGAGGAGGACAAGAAGGAAGCAAAATGAGGAGATGGAGTGGTAGGAGTCTGGAGCAGTGTGGGAGTGTATAATAGTGTGTAAGCAGTATCAGGTTGCTGGAGTAGTGTGGATAGCAGGAGAGGAGGGAACAGGAAGCAGCAGTGTGAGGTGAGCAGTAGTGTGCAGTGCAGGAGAACAGGACGCAGTGAGCAGCGGTGTGGAGTGCAGAAGAAGAGGGCAGAGTGAGCAGCAGTGTGGAGTGCAGAAGGGGAGGGTGCAGTGAGCAGCAGTGTGGAGTGCAGGAAAAGAGGGCACAGTGAGCAGCAGTGTGGAGTGTAGGAGAAGAGGGCACAGTGAGCAGCAGTGTGGAGTGCAGAAGGGGAGGGTGCAGTGAGCAGCAGTGTGGAGTGCAGGAGAAGAGGGCACAGTGAGCAGCAGTGTGGAGTGCAGAAGGGGAGGGCGCAGTGAGCAGCAGTGTGGAGTGTAGGAGAAGAGGGCGCAGTGAGCAGCAGTGTGGAGTGCAGGAAAAGAGGGCACAGTGAGCAGCAGTGTGGAGTGCAGGAAAAGAGGGCACAGTGAGCAGCAGTGTGGAGTGTAGGAGAAGAGGGCACAGTGAGCAGCAGTGTGGAGTGCAGGAAAAGAGGGCACAGTGAGCAGCAGTGTGGAGTGCAGGAGAAGAGGGCGCAGTGAGCAGCAGTGTGGAGTGTAGGAGAAGAGGGCGCAGTGAGCAGCAGTGTGGAGTGCAGGAGAAGAGGGCGCAGTGAGCAGCAGTGTGGAGTGTAGGAGAAGAGGGCGCAGTGAGCAGCAGTGTGGAGTGCAGGAAAAGAGGGCACAGTGAGCAGCAGTGTGGAGTGCAGGAGAAGAGGGCGCAGTGAGCAGTACCCCAGGTCAGAGTCAGAGTGAAGCTGGAGGGTGGAGGGGTCAGAGTCCCAGTGCAGAGTCCTGGTTAGTGTCACACCAACAAGGCAGCGTTAGTGAGAGAGAGGAAAGAAACAGGTCAGAATTGCTCTCACACAGCAGACACAAACAGCAGGCCAGTGCATCTGATACAAAAACACCTGTCTCAGAGCAGCAGGGGCACACAGTGCTGTGCTGAACACTACACTGAAGCAGGACTTGCACAGGACGTCCTGGAGAGGGAGCGAGCCACAGGGAGGACATACAGCCAGGGGTGCTGCAGTCCCCTGCTCCCTTCACTCATCTGATGCAGCAGTAAAGCTTTGATGAACTACCTGCCACTACGAGAAGCTACATTGTTGAGCTTTGAGACAAGATAGGTCAGCAAAGCGAGCAAATTGATTTTCATGCATTTGCTGAATGAGCAACCATATAATTACAACAAGAAACTGCTGTGTGCTCTGTAATAAAACCACAGGTGCCAATCCTTCAATGGTGCAGTGATTTTAACATCCTTTACAGCACAAACAAGCATATGTTAAACACACACGATATTTATTCTTTTACATTTGTTAAAACATGACAACAACAATAACAGCAGTTTATCATGGACAGGCCCCCATAAACCCATTTCTCCATTTGACTCTGCACCCCACAGCTTTAGCTACGTTATGTGTTACAGGTGCCATCCTTTCTACACTGTGAAACAAAAATGAATGAATATATCTTTGACAATAGTGGAGAATCTGCACTTTAACCACATTTTGAATTGCTTGATTACAAATCAAAAACTGTGGAGTACAGAGCTAAATAAAAAATGTGTTTGTCACAAACGTAGTGGAGCCCTGCATATCACAGACTGTAAGCTGCTCAGTATCACAGCACATACTTGTGCAGACAAGCAACAGCACACCAACGCCCCACAGATAAATGCAAAGAGAGAATTCTGAACATTTAAATAGTCAAACTAGGTCAAACTTCCTCTCCATGACCTGAATACACAGAAATATACTGCAATTAAATATTCCGGTAGGAGGCAAGGACACTCATGTACTTCAGTGTTACAATTACAGCACCGCTCTGGAGCCTGCAGATCTCTGAGAGATAGACAGTGCTTCTCATGGAGATGCTGGAGGTGCAGGTGGAGGCCTTACCTGGGTCCCACAGCGCCATCGCCAGAGTCCTGGCTTCCCGCCTCGCTGGGCGTGCCCACAGACTTGGAGGTTGGAGACATAGGTGGTGGGACTAGATAGTGAAACAGACAGGTATCCTCCGTTACTATTCGCAGGGGCTGGGCTGAGAGGGGCCAAAATGTCAATCAAAGCGGGGGCGGGCAGTTCGACACAAAAACAAAAAACCAAAAGGGGTGCACCAAAATGAAAAAAAAAAAGAAAAACCAAAAACCAAAAGAAGCATGGAGAGGGAGTGAGCAGCAAAAAGAAGAGAAGGAGAAAGAAAGGTGATTAAACCCCATGCTCATGCAGTGAACAAAAAAATACTCAAAACACAAAACACACACTCACACACACACAAACACACAAAATGTTCAGTAACAGTATTCAGATGCACTTCTTAGCCTTAAAATGAACACCACAAATGCACTAGAAGAACAGAAAGAAGAATCAGCTGTGTTATTACTCTAAATTACAATTACCAAATTACAACTACATAAATCACAAACATTTGACTGGTTAGTATGTTAACTGGGGCAGTTAAAGACTGTGAGAGCAGGCCTCAGGAAAGGAGTTGTACCAGAGTTAGGGAAGGAGTGAGAAGGTTTTAGAACATGGAAAGGCTGATACTGAAAGACTCAAGCCCTCATCTGTATTCCAACTTTTTACACATAGATATATACACCAAGATGAGTAATACATAATCAGAAGATGTAATTATAGAGAACAGATGTGACAGTGCATTTCTACATGTACGTGATTCTGTATAATGTCACATGAATGGCCAGTAATTGATGTTAAAGGTTGAGCTCTACATCGTTAGTATAAACAAACACCCACAATTGCATCGATATGTCAAGGTGACTTCTTCCATAAGGAACATGTGTGACTGTTTAACATTTTATCTTGAGATTTAAAAAACTAAGTATTTAAAACCTGTCAACTATCCAGATGTTTTAACACGATTCGATACCTTAATGATGTCTAAACCACATAGGCTGCATCATGGATAATTTACTACAAACCTGCTAACTGCTAAAGCAATGGAGTGCTTCTGCCCCCTACTGGTGGAGAGGCTAATGAACTATTTTACCAAAGTGAGCCCAGGTAGCGGTTAATAAGCCTTTCACTTCTCCAGTGCGGCGGAAATGGCCTCTCGGCTGACGGAATGTGTGCGGCTCTCACCGACGGGGGCCTCAGGCGTGATGCCCATGCTCTGGAGGAGCGCCTCCGCCTCACGCCTTTTCTTCTCCAGATCCGAGTCATCTGGGGCAGAGGTGGCATCCTTCTTCTGGTCAGCCTATGGAAGACACAGCACTGAGAAAACCCAAACCCTGCGGCCGCACAGAGGACCCAGCATTGAGCAAACCCAAACCCGACAGCCACGCGGAGGACAGAACCAAGAAAATCCAAACCCCATGGACATGCACTGAGGACACAGCACCGAGCAAACCCAAACCCAAACCCCATGGTCGTGCGGAGGACAGCACCAAGAAAATCCAAGCCCCACAGCCACGTGCAGAGGATACAGCACTGAGGAAACCCAAACCCCACGGCCATGCAGAGGACACAGCACTGAGCAAACACACACCCCATGGCCACATGCAAAGGACACAGTGTGGTGTAATAAAAGTTCCATATTTTATGACATATGATGTGAAAACGCATATTTAGGGAATCCCCCTGTGTGCCACAGTGCAGTGCAGTAGTTTAGGGAATCCCCCTGTGTGCTGCAGTGCAATGCAGTAGTTCAGGGAATACCCCTCTATGCCACAGTGCAGTGCAGTAGTTTGGGGGAATCCCCCTGTGTGCCACAGTGCAGTGCAGTAGTTTGGGGAATCCCCCTGTGTGCTGCAGTGCAGTGCAGTAGTGCAGGGAATCCCCCGTGTGCCATAGTGCAGTGCAGCAGTTTAGGGAATCCCTCTCTGCCACAGTGCAGTAGTTTAGGGAATCCTCCGGTGTGCCCAGGTGCAGTGTAGTAGTTTAGGGCATCCACCAGCTGTTTCTGAGGCAGGCAGGCTAAGGCAGAACTGAAGAATGGAGCATATATTCTCTCTCAGCACACCCTGTACTCACCTCTTTCTTTTTCCTCTCCTCCTCCTTCCTCTTTTTCTCTTCCCTGATCTGAGCCAGTCGCTGCTTCTTCCTCTCCAGCTCCGCTTTCAGCTCACTCTTGTCTGACATAGTGAATGTGAAGCTGCAGAGACCCACAGAAATGTGTCAGAAGCACATCGATACCAGCCCCCCATGGTCCTGTTGTCATAGTCATCACACCGATATCAGCCTTCCATGGTCCTGTCCTCATGGAGATAACACCAATACCAGACCCCAGTGTCCTGTCGTCATGGCGATTCCATCGCTGTCATCTGCTCAGTATAACCACGATGCACTGTGACAGTTTTTCACAAATGGCTTTAGGCAGGTATTATTTTTCCCGACCTTTTAACAACATGATCTTGACAGGAATGAAACATTTAAGAAAACGGTCTGTTGAACAACAGAAGTGGGAGTCAACATCGGGGATGCACGTAGCAGAAGTTTTTTTTTGTGGTGTGTCTCTGCAGATGCCACTGTTGTGTGCAGCACAGGCGTGCTGGCTCGATACAGAGTAAGCACCACAGTGAGAGACCAAACCCTCATGTGAAAGCAGTGTCTATGTCACTTCCACAACGCTGTACCCTTGGGGGGATCACGGATCATTTAGCAAAAACTACATGCATGGACTAAAGCACCAACCAATTAAAGCAAGTAGACAATCATGTATTTATTTATATGTTTTCATAGAAAAATATTACCTCGTGCACGGAAGTAATATGTATATCGCGTGTGTATACTTTAATAATATTTAGTGATCAGGGTCTGTATTCATAAAGCATTTTATGTTACCACTAGATCTAAATGGCTTTAAAAGTCCCGAGTTAAGAGTCTCCTCCTAAAGGCTATTGGGTCATTCCATGCCAACTCACCGAGGACTCCCAGTTCATGTCATGGACTTTATCAAAAAAATGTATGTAAAAACTTCCATTAAATTCATGGGGCCTTGTAAAATCCTATAGCTCTACTCCAAATACTTTTTAATAATGAATTTTTGAAGTGTGAGCATTTTTGTGATTCTTTGAATGTGTATTCTAAGCCTCACCAATTGCTTATTTTTCACTTGGATCAGGTTGAAATTTGTACTGAACATCCATGAAACCGTAAGGATAATTTGCAACATGTATTCATGTAAATAGTTGTTGCTGAATGTTTTACAGTAATCAAATTAATAAACCATATTTGAACAAAGAATCTTTAATTTTCAAAAATTAATATGTCCACTAGTTTTCACTTTCTTGCAACCAAATTTTGTTTTGTATAGTATTACTATAGTTACATCTAGTGGTAAGGGTCCTAGGTGAGTTGGCATGGAAAGACCATATTCACAAAACTGCTGAGACCAATTTCTGCTTAAGAATGGGGAGAAATCTCAATAAGCTTCCACATCAATGCAGCATTCCCAACTGTAAACCGAACAGCAGAATGGTCTTAGTGACTTGGGAGTCCTCGTGACTCCTCCTTACTTCTCTCTGATTTAGGAGCTGGTTTTAGTGATTAAAAGGCTTTTACGAGTTACTCTTAAACCCAAAATTCAGGAGTCCCACAATTAAGACTGACACACCCATTGATTTTAGAGTTTCTCCTAAATCGGCAAATTGGGAGCAATGTTTAGTCTTAAAAGTGCTTTGTGAATATTACTTGATGGGGAAAAACATAACAGGGCTTGACATTATAATTTTTTTTTTACTGTCCAGGACACGTGAAACATATCAGACAAGTGTAGTTTTCTTGGAAACTGTCCGATCAGGCAAGCAGAAAACCTGACTATTTGAGGTGTCAGATGAGTCAAAGTGTTTTAAACCACTAGAACACAGATTAATATGCCAGGAGGAGATCGCCCGGCATCACTGACTGTCCCCACGCACAAGGAAAATGGTGACAGAATGTGAAGAAGGAACAGCTGAGTTTGGTTGATTCTTAGGCTCAGTAAATCTCCATGCCAACACGCTATTCTGAATGGTTGCCAAAATAAAGTCCTTACGGAGTGCAGCAAACAATTCAAAGACTCCAATAGAATTCAATGGAGACAACTTCAGAACCAGGATGTTTAATTTTGGCCACCCACTGGGCATGTGGAGTTGTGTCTTACATCACATTTTCAAAGAAAAATACACAAAGCAATGATGTTTTGAACAACTTACTTGAAAGCCTTCCCCATTGCTACCTGAGCTCTTAAATAAATGACACAATACCATACTTAAATGTTCCTAAA
This sequence comes from Albula glossodonta, assembly GCA_019788955.1. Taxonomy (NCBI): domain Eukaryota; kingdom Metazoa; phylum Chordata; class Actinopteri; order Albuliformes; family Albulidae; genus Albula; species Albula glossodonta. Next base: position 1,750,185 of record JAFBMS010000892.1, on the reverse strand, counting down.
CTTAAATTAGTATTCACAATTAGCCATAAAAATAATGGTGTAAACACATATGATATAGGATTAAATTACACATAAAAAGGGAGGTGTAGGACAGGTCATGAACAGTGAGAATCACATTTACAACTTATATAAAAACAAAGTACTTCTTTTTGCAGTACTACACTCTGTGGGTTCTCTCTCCCTGTATCCGCCCCTCTGTGGGCTCTCCCTCCCTCAATCTGCCCCTCTGTGGGCTCTCCCTCCCTCAATCTAACCCCTCTGTGGGCTCTCTTTCCTTGTGTCCACCCCTCTGTGGGCTCTCCCTCCCTCAATCTGCCCTTCTGTGGACTCTCTCTCCTTGTGTCCGCCCCTCTGTGGGCTGCACATTTCTGAACTTTTCCAGTACAGGAAAATCAAGTTCCTTAACACTGGATCATGCCTAAGACTTTCAATACAATGGGATAACTGTAACAAATAATGTGGCCTTTTACAGAGATGAGAAACTCATCATAATCTTCAACATCATCAAGTATTTTTAGAAACAGTTTGTCATGGCCTCAGGGTGACACCCTCAGTAGAGGCATCTGTCTGTGGTGCAGCTGAGAGTTCTGGGTGTTGGAGTCCCAGCTTTGCCATTACTGTCTGCTGCCTAAAGTCCACACTGCCAGGACAGCAATCAGCTAAGCTTCGTCAGGAAAAGACAGGAGCTAAGCTGGTTCAAAGTGTCAGTCTAAGTGCTCCCCAGTGGCCTCTCCAGGCCAGTCCAGTGCATGACCCATGTATATGCTGCCTCTGAGCTGTGGCCAATGTGAGAGCTGTGGTGTGTCTGCAGTGTGGGCAGAGTCATGGGGCACAGTCTCCTCATCTGAGTCAATGGGAGGGGCTGCTCTTGCAGGCTGCTTAGTTCGAATCAAGTTTGGAAAGGAAGGGAATAACACACTAAACAAGTTATGCTGAGCATTTTCAATCTGTGTGGTGAAACAGAACAGAGGAAATAGAGAAGAAAACACAACCTGTCTTATAGTGACCCCATTTAAGTGCACAATGTAATAAAAATACCAACTTTGACATGCACACACACACTCACTCACACACCTCATACATGATCCCTATGCACTGAATAGACATCTGTTGCTCTGTTTTCACATGCATTGAAACAACAGCTCAGACATAATTTAACCAATACAAAATATTTCAAAAACACTAAGGTGAAAACCACAAATCGTTGTTAAAGGCTTCACTGAGACAAATATTCCATATTCCAAACAACCAGCAGTGTGCATGTAAAGTTATTCAGTTATGTAAAGTTATTCAGCCCTGCCCTTAAAATATATGGTTTAGCAAGTGAGTAAGGTCACACAAATCGGGTTTGCAATCACCCTAAAAACACTCAGTAAAATCTAACCGCTTCAGAAATCACCATTCCCAAAGCTAAACGCTAGAAAAGGTTATAAGGAGCCCGCTGATTTGCAGACCCTGGGGTTACTGACGACAATAGAAAACACATGATTACAAACTGCTCCAGGCTCTCAGCAACCGCTGGGACCGAAAACTAAGCCGGAAACCTCCTTCTGAAAGTCTACATCGATAAATATATATTTTAGTTGAGTAATTTACCTGATCACAATATATGTAACCTTCCGTTTTGATCGAATATTTTTTCAAAAATTACTTGTGAAACCAACTAACTTTTGAAGAAACATCCAACGATCATATCCTTTATTTTCATTGTATGACGTCATATTATGGCGTATGCTGCATGACAAATGTCACTAGCTAATCGTGAACCGATTTTACTTAAGTTTACATTAACATAAACATGTCAAATACAGCGTACAGAATACAGCGTTTGTTAATCACAACATGGCAAGAAACCGCTAACTTTATTACTGACCCCAAATTCCAATTCCAACAACATCGAGCTAGCGTCAGTCAGAATGCCGATTTGTGGAGATTAAACGTATTCTAAATTACATCCACCTAATTTCATTTTATGAAGCAAACTAGCTACTGTTAAATGTTCTGTCGTTAAATTATTGGGCTAACGTCCGCTAGCCACCTACCATTAATAATGTTATTTAGTTGTCAATGCTGGCAAGCTAACTAGCAGCCATGATGTGTCCCCACCCTTCGCCAGCAACCGTACACACGGATTACTTCATTGTGTGCATCAACGAGATGCATCAGTTTAACAGAGCCATTTTAGCTAGCCTCAAAACCACCTGAGTAGGAGTGCGCAAACAAATGGATATGTACCTTGGTCGTTTGTGGGCCAACTACTTATTCCGATCTCAGATTACATCTGTCCATTACAATAACTATTTAAAGTGTTGCTAAGATGTTACAGAACCACATTATGAGCTAACCCCGTTTAGCTAACGTAACATCGTTATGCACTTATACCGACAGAACAAGACGTCAGTTAGCCAGCCACTGCTTCTTTAGCAGGTATTGCACTCCCAGGAGTGCATCAGGTAAAATAATTCAGTCCCCACATTACTTGTGTACATCGCTAAAATGGTCGGCTAATATGGTCACAAACCGGCTCGGCCTCCAAAGCCAGGAACAGTTTAAGAAAATGTTGCTATCGATATCATTGCTGATAGAATGACTTGTTTGCATCATCTTAGAAAAGCGTGGCAGTGTGTTTTCATTTCCTAACGATCAGCATTATGGTTCACTAACCTTAAAGAGCTCCTTGATTTTACCTTCCAAAGCCGTGTAGCTTAAACAGTGTTACTGCTAGCTGTCTACGTCGCCTCCTCTTTTCCACAATTACAAAGATGGAGATATATTCTTCCTTAACGGTGTTTATTGATGGCATATTCGCCAACTTAAAAATGCATGACCGCCACCTACTGTGCTGGAGTGTAGAGACGGTTAAGAGTACTCTTTTCGACCTATGTCGACCGGTTTATTCGCGACGAAACTGAAAATGAATAAGCTTGCCACTGTAAAAAACAAAAATGAAAGACAATGTCGTTTTTATTCTCCGGAGCCTTAGAACTACAGTACTTCCGCTATTTTTCTGTTTCCACAAACAAAGCAGAAGTCCACTGTGTAGAGAAACAATTAGACCGTTACACTTTACAATCGCTAGAAAAGAATTCCAAGCGTGCGTCAAGACCATGTCCAAAAGTTCTAATTTTATAAGAGGCCGTACTAATATATCACAGTTGGCATGTATGGAGTTAATTCTTCTCATGTAGATAGTTTATATTGTGTATTTTAATGGAACAGACCTTTCCCTGAATAAATTTATAATTAATATAGTAGCGTATGAGGTGTCCCATAATACTTGGTAGTCGATAATAGACGTCTCCTTGATAACACCTGGTGTTCACAGAAATTAGTGTCAGTGTCATTCTGTCAGAAATCAGCCAATAAACCCACCCGACCCCTCAAATCGATAAGACGAAACCATGCTAAATTGTAGAAGTATAATTTGTAAGATCAGGCCTATCTTTGATCTAACATAACACATGCAGATGTACTGATAATGATGCATGTTGTGATAGGCTACTAGTAAAGTACAGTCTTAAGAAATAGTGAAGCCAACCTAACCTGGATGTAATAGCCTAATAGACACACTAGGGGTCAGCCTGTCTTGGATGAAATTCACTGTCAGACACACTAGGTGGCACTATATTTTTTATAGCATTAGCAATAAATATTGGTGCCAAAAATTAAGCTAATGTTTACAAAAATACAAGAAGGAGGACCAAAGCTGCTCCTCCTGGGACAGGCCTTAGATAAGCAGGGGAAGGCCTTAGATAAGGAAAAGAATAAATGAATGATGAGGGACTGTGGAACCCTCAGAGTGACTGGTGGATTGCCTAGGTGACCTTTTGCTGCTCTGTGCAGACCAGCCCGGCTTATTGTGGAATATCTCCGGATAATATACAATAAACCATTTTGCATCAGAGTCAGTAGATTTTGCTTTTATTATAACAAGAAGGTGTGAAAATTAGAGGAACATTAAAGTGTGGCGAGGACCCCCAGCCGTTTGGCCCAGGTTGGAGCGGTTTTTGTCCTCCAGAAAATATTAAGGTTATAGTATTAACATTGTTGCGGTACGACCCTCTGAACCCATGGAAGGTACCTTTTTAGGCCATTACATCTACAGCTATCTCTCAACACCGATCACTTCATTGGTACAAACAAACGGCCATGTAATGCTCAACAATGAAAATATGGTTTACAAAGTTTTGCATAATGTAAATTAATAATCTAAACATGAAACCATCTTTTCAATACGTGAAGCTAAAGTTTAACTGTACACGTCTGTACTATTAATCTTGCTTATGATAACCATGATTTTTTGTCTTTTATTCAGCTCCGCCGACAAAAATAGTTCCTTCAGGATTACATTTACACGTGTTGTAATGTATCATATAAACAGTTTTTTGGCTACAGGTTGGATAGTGTAGATATACAGAGAATTTAGAAAGAAAAATCTGGGCAACAGAGGGTGATGGGGAAGAAGTATATGTATTAAATAAAATGCTTTGTGAATCATGAAGGTTGAGCTTGCAAAATAAGATGTGCTATGCAATGATATTAGGGTAATAAGAAATATTACAGAGCAACAGTGGAAAAGTACTGGGGCAGGCTGGTAAATAGAGACATGATAAGAGGAACTCACAAGGACATATTGATTAAGGGAATAGGCATGTTTTGAAAAGAAGGAAAAACGTTATGTACTGATAGTATACAGGGGGGTGACGACAATGGCAGATAGGAGGATGGCAGAAGGACGGGGCGCGATGACCATGTATGTGTGAAAATAAGGTTTGATGTAAGTGAAGGATGGTTTGTGTAAGTGCAAGAGGGTTTGTGTAAGTGCAAGAGGGTTTGTGTACGTGCAAGATGGTTTGTGTAAGTTTTGTTTAGAAAACAGGGCCCACCGCATGTCGCCAAGAGGACCTGCCGGACGACAGGGGCGTGAAGGAAGGATGGAGTCAGATCAAGAAGCTGGACAGAAGAAAGCGACGCCCCAGAAAACTTTACCATGTTCTGTATTATAAAAAGACTGGGTCAGGGAAAGATAGGGGTTCAGACTTCGCGAACTGACATACTCTGTTGGTTGTCAGGGACAGGAGGATCTCGACCCAGAGCTCTGTATGCTTTATTCATTTACTGCTTAATAAAACTAAGGATTAATGATCGAATATCTTCTCCTATTGCTTCATTAAAAGAACACGCGGATTTCGCTCTCACATAGATAAAAGAAGAAGGTTGAGTAGAATGGGCGCAAATCCAACAATAGCTAGCTACCTGCTTTTTACCATTAAAAGAAAAGGCTAGCTAGCTACTTTCTTTCAATACCCGACAGCAGGCTCGCCAGCTACTTTTTTTAGTCATACACGTGAAGTGAAGGCGAGGCTATGCAGTAGGCAATCAAGCTACTCTTAATCATAGCCCACTAAGGCTAGCGAGCTACTTTTTAGCATACATGGAGGGGTTAGATAAACAATAGGTTTGCTAGCTAGCTATTGTTTATCATATCCAACTGCAGGCTAGTTCTTTTTTATCACACACGTATCCACATTTGTGCTGTCAGTAAATGCGAATTACCAGTAAATTCGCATTGGTATAATCAACGATTCAATCGGTGCATCTTTGAGGCGAAGTGATACAAAACAGTAAAACCTCCCAATGCTGTTATACTCAATTACAGCGCAATGCCTCTTGTCCAATCAAATTACTTGGTCGGAACTAACTTCTGTATAATAGTTAATAAAGAAATAATAAACACAAAAGAAATGATGCAATGTTGCATTCACAAATAAAACTATGAATGTATCGTTTAGGTATTTACAATTTTATTTCCATTTGTAATTATGTCGTATTCCTTAAAATATTACATCATGTGGAAATAAAGTATACTTAAATACCTGTGTAATTCATGTGCTGAGTTATCTCATAATATTTTATTTATTTATAAACGTTGGGACGTATAGGACGTTATTGGGATTGTCAGAGACACCCACTTAGATGACGCCTGAGTTCCTGTCATGTTTGAACACTTGCTGTGTGCAGGACAACAGACAGGACTGCCAGCAGGGCCTACAGGTTTTGGCTCTGCAGGAGAACAGATAGGACTGTCAGCAGGGCCTACAGGCTCAAGCTCTGTAACTCAGTTCCATGTGTCCTTAAGCTGAGAGCATCCAGCTGCTTGCTAGCATAATGTGATGGACTGTTTTAGATGACAAATTATGCAGTAATCACTGGGAGTGATCAGTTACCATGACAACAAGGTCTATTATGGCAAGAGCAGCCAGCAGTCTAGTGGCTAAGGTACATGACTGGGATCCCTGAGGTTGGTGGTTCAACCTCAGCCTAAACACAGCAAGAACACCATTACTGTTGGACCCTTGAGCAAGGCTCTTAACCCAACATTGCTCCCAGGGGGGATTGGCCCTTGGTTAACCGACTAAACTGTAAGTCACTTTGGATAAAAGCATCAGCTAAATGACTGTACTACAGCAAGCACCTTTGGGATATACACTCAAAAATATATACCTTTGCACAGAATCACAAAAAGGTAGCTGCACAGGTGCTTGTGTTAAACCATATCCACTTAAAGTTGCCAAAGAATCTGTCTGCCTCCATGTTATTCAGTGGAAATAAAGTGCATTTGCTAACAAGTTCATCATGCACCACACACATAAATGTCTCATAGTAATTTTCTTTATATTTATTGATTGCATTTGACTCATTCACAATTCTTTCATGTCTACATTTTGCTCTGCAAAATTTGGGCTGGTCAACTCAACATTAAAAGCCATGAGGTCAGGGGTTCGATTCCCGGTTTCGCCATTCCCGGCCATGGCCAGAGGTCCAATTAGCGAAGCCGGGGTTCGATGTGGGGTAGGTCGGCCTAACTCCTATTGGCCTCATCACAATAGCACTCTCCTTGTCATGCTTGGGCGTCTGCAGTGGCACGAACCGACTGTACGCTGACTACGTCTTCTTTTGACGTCATAGGCAGCGTGCGGTTGGTGGTGTGGTCACAACGTGAAAAGAAGCGAGAGCGTGAATTGGAGGAGTCACATGCACGACTTCTCCTCCCACAGGACGAGTGCTGTGGTGAGGTCAACAAGTTCAGTTAAACATTCAGGTTGGAAAAAAGGGGAAAATAGGGGTAAAAATAAAAAAAAAAACATTAAAAGCCAGATGTGGCATCACTTTGTGCAGTCATCAGGCCCATTGTGTTGAGTGTCAGTAATGTATAATCTGCTCCATTTTATCACCTCAAATTAAATGGTTATTTAACCATACAGAAGACAAGGCAGTGTTAAGTACAGTTAGGTCATATTTGCTGCCAATGTATGTGTTGCATTAGTCAACCAGTGTTTAGCTAGGTAGTGTTATCTGTTCATTTGGAAGTATCAGTCTCATCACTCTCTAGCGCCCACTCCTGGCTGGCCAGGTGCCTGCAGTTTGTGAACTGATTATATTCTGACTTTCTTCCTCCAACAGTGTAGGCAGCTTGTAATTGGTGGTGCATCTGCTGTGTGGAAAGAAGCATGGGTTGGCTGTCACATGATCCATGGGAGTCACATGTCCATGGTCTCCTCCTTGTGTCAGTGGGCGTGGGGACAAGGGAGGAGAATAGTTACTGAAAAACAGCAGCATGGCATTCCCATTCACTCCTATTCTCTCAGGAGGATGTGAAGCACTTGGATGTGTTTAGTGAGGGTGAGAGAGAGAGAGATGGTGACTCTGAGATCTCTGCGCTGTGTCTGTCCTGTTCAGCCCACAAGAAAGCCATGCCTCACCCTTGTGATGACACTTTCATCCAGTAGCAGATTTAGGATTTAAATATTTATGAGCCTGGCAATTTTTGTGCAGGCTAATTTAATACAATTTAAAAATCCACAATTAATTAACTGTCTATAACTGAATTTGCAAATATTGTGAAGCATAATAGAAGTGTGCACCCAGTGATCACATACATTACGAATGCATATTATACACAATACTTGACTATCTGAACGCAGATAGGAGAGAGCAGGAGGTCTTCGCTTTATCTAGAATCCTCCATGTGTGTTAGCTCCTGCTGAATGTGCTTTAGACCATTCATTAGGTCAGAAAATAATCAGAAAATAACATTGATCCCCCCCCCAACACACACACATATCTACACATACCTCTACTTTTAGAAAATATTTCTCAATCGAAAATGACTTTAATAATCGAGAAATATGAGTTTAACAATTGCTTTTTATTTAAATGATTATATCCAGCATACTAAAATAGGAGCTTCTCTATTTAAGATAAAATATCAGTACCATAAAACCAAGATTTCCATAAGTTACATTCAACATTCAATAAACCTTTCATAAAAAAATTCAAACTGCTTTTCCAGGTTCAGAGATTCTGATAACCTAAAATATTGTTACTCACACATGTTGTTACAAAGATGTAATTGACGCTCTCTTAGTTCAGAGTCCACATGAAATGTTAATTCATTTTGCTTTTGTGTTTAATACAAATAAACCCAAACTTCTGATTAAGGCATTTTACATTTGTGTGAGGTGCAAAGTTCTGGCCCACAGCCTAGACTGAACTGGGGTTATGCTGGTGCATATGCTGGTGTTATGCTTGCCCTCCCCTGGTGCAGTATCTGTGCTGGTTTACTTAGCAGACTGCAGAGTGCAGACAGGAAAACCAAAGGCTGGCTGATCACACTGCACTAGTGAGCGGCCCATGCAAACTGAAGGTTTGGGTTGAAGGAACTGGGCATGGAAAATGGAATGGTGATAGGGGAGGGGAACATGTATCAGTGATGCAGGTGAATTTGAGGTGCAGGAGAGAAACAAATGGAATGCATGTGCTCTCAATATTTGGCTGTGTTGAACTGCAGCTGACAATGTGTTCTGCTATGGAGAGCCAAACCATCTGAATGACTCAAACAACTTACCGAATGACAACTCACTGTAGCTCCACCAACTACAGGGTACATGAAATCAAATTCTACCATACTATCAATGGTGAAAAAAAAAACTGTGACAACAAATGGACATATGTAACAATACTTGTAGGCTAAAAGGTTCAAAACTGAACTCTAACCTTGTAAACATATCAATTACAGTCTCAGACTCAAGAAGCAGTCAGATGAGATCTAATGTATGAGATAAAAAAATTTCCAGATGCTAAATATTATACTACATATGTGCCAGAACGTGAAGCTACTGTAGCAGTGATAATCCTAAAACAAGCTTTGTAATATGTATAAAATATGTATTTATGTGGAGTCAAGCCCTTATGAAAATGAGTCTCTGTGCAAGTCATCTCCAGCCCCACAGCTGTGCTGGTCCCTTTTTTCATGCATATCCTCATTTTCCAGGCATGGATAGTACAAACACTTGGCTAAGAGATACTGTTTTCATTAGTGTTGGAGAACGAGAATGTATGTGAGGGCGATGTGTGGAAATGAATTAAACGATAAGTATCATGGTTGCATGGTTATCTGGTTGGTCTGTTGGGTCTGTCAGTTCATCTTGCAGACATCTGATTAGTCTGTTGGGTCTGTCAGTTCCTCTTGCAGGCATCTGATTGGTCTGTTGGATCTGTCAGTTCGTCTTGTATGCATCTGATTTGTCTGTCAGTCTCTCTAGCCGGCGTCTGATTGGTCTGTTGGATCTGTCAGTTCATCTTGCAGGTATCTGATTGGTCTGTTGGGCCTGTCAGTTCCTCTTGCTGGTGTTGCTGTTGGCCCCGGGGTTGTCGCGATCCGTGGTAGGGGACACAGACAGGATTACACTGCCCTTGGGGCTGCCAGAGCCGGCGCCTGCCCTAGAGAGGAGCTGTTCGCTTGGCCGTTTCCAGGAAGGCCGCGTGCTGATCCAGAGGATGAGGCCGCCGAATGCAGTGATCAGCAGGCCCAGAACATTCACTAAAACTGCCTCTGGTGGCGAGTCCTTGTACTTAGGATTTTTCCTGGGAAAGACACAAAGTATTTATAAGACAGCAATATGAAATGTTGGACCAATGAATGAGGGACAGACCTTTGTGTGCAAGGGCCACATTCACCTGATTACCAAACCTTTTCATGGAGTAAATGTGTCTTCTTACTTGGGTTACAGATCACACTGTATGTAGTGAAATACTCACAGGCCAAAAATGAGCTTTTCTGTGATTCCCATGAGTGCAGTGGCAATGACTGTGGAGAAGATGAACAGGCCGCTGTACACATGGATGGGCATGAAGGCCCCCCGCAGGGCCCCTGGGGTGATGGGCAGCAGGTACACACACAGCCCCATTACGATCTGGGATACCAACGACAGGAAGTGAGGTCACACAGATGAGAATGACAGGAAGTGAGGTCAATCCATAGCTTAGACAATCAATGGCCTGAGATGTTTTCCACTGTCAATTTTTTTCCACGAGAAACACTCCCACCTTGAGCTTAGAATAGTTCACCCTAATGAAGGCACTGGAAGCTGAGCACTAGAAACCTTTAACAGTGCAGAGCACTGAAATTTGGGTTTTCAATTCTCATTTGAATTTCACATCTTTGTGCCATTTGGAAATACCAAACTTTTCACTCTCCATCCTGGTTATTAATAGAATTATGGATTGTAACTGCACAAACAAACTCCAAATGACTCACTGTCAAGTACAATGGCATTTGCTTTTCTATAGTTTATTTCTGGTAATTCAAAAAGATTTTAACTGGTGAAACATCAAAGAACTTCCATTCCTTTCATGGACAGCTGGAATCAGGACATGGACACAGTGGAGAGATTTTACGGTCAGGACAGACTATATTTCTCAAGAGAAGAAAATCAAGGAAAATTTTTGAATTTCACAGGACATGATCCCTGTAATAATATGAAATAATTTCAGATGCAGCTCTTGAGATCTCACAGTTGGTTTAGATCCAAAAAAACTTAAGGCAATAAAGTTACTTTGGTCACTGAATTAATACAAAACCAGTAAAATTACACTGTTTTAGGAGTTCTCCCCCTGGTGTGACAGCAGCCACTAATCTTAACTGCACCAATCCAGCAGCTAAAAAGGACATCACACACAGTTAGGAGGGAGTGACCTTAGGTTAGGAAGTTGGAACCGTCAGTTAGGAAAGAGGAACCCTCAGTTAAGAAGGAGGGACCCTCAGTTAGGAAGGAGGGACCCTCAGTTAGGAGGGAGGGATCCTCAGTTAGGAAGGAGGGACTCTCAGTTAGGAGGGAGGGACCCTCAGTTAGGAGGGAGGGACTCTCAGTTAGGAAGGAGGGACCCTCAGTTAGGAAGGATGAACCCTCAGTTAGGAAGGAGTAACCCTCAGTTAGGAAGGAGGGACTCTCAGTTAGGAAGGAGGGACCCTCAGTTAGGAAGGAGGGACCCTCAGTTAGGAGGGAGGGACTCTCAGTTAGGAAGGAGGGACTCTCATTTAGGAGGGAGGGACCCTCAGTTAGGAAGGAGGGACCCTCAGTTAGGAAGGATGAACCCTCAGTTAGGAAGGAGGGACCCTCAGTTAGGAAGGAGTAACCCTCAGTTAAGAAGGATGAACCCTCAGTTAGGAAGGAGGGACTCTCAGTTAGGAGGGAGGGACTCTCAGTTAGAAGGAGGGACCCTCAGTTAGGAGGCAGGGACCCTCAGTTAGGAGGGAGGGACCCACAGTTAGGAGGGAGGGACTCTCAGTTAGGAGGGAGGGACCCTCAGTTAGGAAGGATGAACCCTCAGTTAGGAGGGAGGGACCCTCAGTTAGGAAGGAGGGACCCTCAGTTAGGAAGGAGGGACCCTCAGTTAGGAAGGATGAACCCTCAGTTAGGAGGGAGGGACCCTCAGTTAGGAAGGAGGGACCCTCAGTTAGGAAGGAGGGACCCTCAGTTAGGAAGGATGAACCCTCAGTTAGGAAGGAGGGACCCTCAGTTAGGAAGGAGGGACCCTCAGTTAAGAAGGATGAACCCTCAGTTAGGAAGGAGGGACTCTCAGTTAGGAGGGAGGGACTCTCAGTTAGGAAGGAGTAACCCTCAGTTAGGAAGGATGAACCCTCAGTTAGGAAGGAGTAACCCTCAGTTAGGAAGGATGAACCCTCAGTTAGGAAGGATGAACCCTCAGTTAGGAAGGAGTAACCCTCAGTTAAGAAGAATGAACCCTCAGTTAGGAGGGAGGGACTCTCAGTTAGGAGGGAGGGACTCTCAGTTAGGAAGGAGTAACCCTCAGTTAGGAAGGATGAACCCTCAGTTAGGAAGGAGTAACCCTCAGTTAAGAAGGATGAACCCTCAGTTAGGAAGGAGGGACTCTCAGTTAGGAGGGAGGGACTCTCAGTTAGGAGGGAGGGACCCTCAGTTAGGAAGGAGGGACTCTCAGTTAGGAGGGAGGGACCCTCAGTTAGGAAGGAGTAACCCTCAGTTAAGAAGGATGAACCCTCAGTTAGGAAGGAGGGACTCTCAGTTAAGAGGGAGGGACCCTCAGTTAGGAGGGAGGGACTCTCAGTTAGGAGGGAGGGACTCTCAGTTAGGAAGGAGGGACCCTCCGTTAGGAAGGAGGGACCCTCAGTTAGGAGGGAGGGACCCTCAGTTAGGAAGGAGGGACCCTCAGTTAGGAGGGAGGGACCCTCAGTTAGGAAGGAGGGACTCTCAGTTACAAAGGAGGAACCCTCAGTGAGGAGCTGTCAGAGTGAGACCCTCCCACTCCAGACCCCAGTAGTTTCTCCTTTTGCTGTGCTTTGCCTAGGCCTGCTACATCCTTACAGTGAAGAACACTGAATGATTTCTAAGGTCTCCTGACTGGTGCTGGGGCACAGAAAAGGTGAGGGGATGGACCATTGGTCTCCATTTTTCTATTCTAGGACCCAAAATCTAATGTAACTTTGTGCTTTGTTATATTTGGAGCAAACAGAAAAAAATGGCCATGCCAGTCTGCAGGAAAGACAAAAAAGATCAATTTCATATTCTTTGTAGCTCTCAGAAGCAGCATGGCAAGCCACTTGACTTGCTTGAATGGACCAGCAAAATGTTGATAGCTCCTCATATTATATTATATATTTGTGATGACTCTGGCGATAGGTGTGTGGTGTTCACTCTTTTTCTGCATATGATTGCTGCGATAGCCAGCACTTAACTAAAATCACAGTGTGCGTTTATCCCTCCGATTTTCTCAACGCTGCCTTACTGCCAAGAACTCTGACATGATTCAGTTCACTCAGATACTGTATGCAGTTGGGTTAGGCCCACACTAGTAAGCTCTAGTGCTCATGTTTTTTGGCAGTGTGTGGGTCCACTCACCTGCAGACTGTAGAGAATGACACATGCCAGTCCCACCCAACTGTGAAGACTGTACATGTTGGGGATATCCGCGCCATTGTGGAAGTCAAACACTGCAACCAGGGATACAGCAGCAAAGACAAACGCCAGTATGTTCAGCCCAGCATGGATGAGCTTCATCATGAGTTTGCTGCATTTCCAGGTCCATGGCAGTCTGTACACCACGATGGCTGAAAACAGTGTGTAAGCTTAGGTTTGCTTTTGCGACCTTAAAATAACATACAACGCTGTGTTGGTGGTTACATGCCACAAACATTCTCAAACAGGCTTACTTATTAAAACTAATACCCTACATATTTATATTAAACTACACATTGGGACGGATAACTTTTTCATTTTAGTCAGCAGTTAGAAAAGATTGCACACCTCCAACCAAACAGAAATTTCAGAAAATGAATCATTCTTTGGACCATTTGTAATGAAGAATCATTTAAAGGCCATTCCGTGCCAAACCACAGGCGTCATGCACAGGTGCCGTACATAGGCGCCATGCACAGGTGCCATGCATCACCCATCCCTGACCTTTCAGACACTTTTCCAGATGGTACATAGTCATTTCAAAGGTGCTCTATGACCACTTTTTGTGAGAATATTGATCGACTGCAAAAAAAAAAAAAAAAATACATCAATTGAGCATAAATAGCCATCTACATGTGTTTTCAATAAATATAATATTTTCAACACTAAGACTCAGAATTGGACCAGATTTGGTCCTGATAATAATAAGGATCAGGAAAAACAAGAACAACAACCAAAGACTTCTAAATAAGCCTCTGATACCCAGAATTTTAACATTTATCAAAATAACACTTTATATCAATTATATTTTACTTAAATGTTTTAACATCTACATTTTTTCCAGTTCATTTCTCAGACCATTAGTGAGCGCTGTGGAGAAAAATTGGGTATGTATTGTTTTTCAATATATGATTAAGGACCCAAGTCTTCTAACTGAAATGTTCACAGATTGAGATTGAAGGGTAGAATATGGTGTGTTTCACATCCCTTTGCTTATTTGTGAAACTTTTTGTTGATATTTAATCTATTTGTGTGTTCACATGCATCCAAACAGAATCCTATACTTGGGTGTAAGCGCAGCATCAATTGCTTCAGAATCTTTGCCTGAATCCTTCTCAGTGTCACAGTGACAAAAAAGAGGCCATGGGAACTCTTGTGTTACCTTTCTTTCTGTAAAACCTTTTCATCAATTTTATGCACAAAAAGCCAACAAGAAGTTTGTGAAAAGACCCCCTTTGACTAGTCTTACAATCAAGAGTTATTCTGAAAACTGTAAGTGTTCTGATTAAAAATACATTGGTGTTATTCAAACCATGACATACATTAATCTACATATGAGATTCAAATAAAATCAGGTTTCACAGATCAGGGGCTAGTTCCAAAGGGCACCTCATACCCTGCACTTTACAGTTCAAGTGTCGGTAACGGCAGCAGCGCTCAGCCACACAGGTAACATAATATATGAAAACGCAATTTCAACTATAATGAGCCCACTGTTTCTGCCTGCACAAAATCCCACTGGGAAGAATGTTCCACCCATCATTCTCCCAGCTGGTGACGCAAGTTTGTTGATGACCACAGAGCAGTTCTATCCAAACAGTCAATTATGGCCATGAATACATTTTCACGTAATGAAATACTAGTGTTTGCTGTTTTGTTCACATATAAAGCCCTGCATAACACAACTGTTTTCACAATCCTCCATTATGTATTGGGTCAATTGGTCACTCAATATCATAACGTCCCTGAATGCAACGCTGATTGGCCGATCACGTGACGACGTTCCGTTACAAAACAGGAGTTGTGAAAAAAAATGTGCAGTTTGTTTCACAACACTGTGAATCCCATTTTCAGAGTAATACGTCATTCAAAATGCCGGGGTAAAACACTGTTAATAACCATATGATTAAAATAGGATGTCATATGAATTTAGAAAGTACGAATAACTAATTCCGTTAATCCCTGCATCAGTACGTTTTGACTTTGAAACGGTACAAAAGCGACTGAATCGCAGCTACCTTTACCATGGTTTCAACGAATCAAAATTACAATTCCAGGTTGTTAAATAATTGTCTGCGCAATGCAACAAACGGGAAGTTTTGATAGAAAAGTGTGGCGTGTTCGCTAGTGTGCCTGAAATCCCAACATACGCTTGATTCCGAAAATAAAACAACGACAATACTTAAAAGTGAAAATACATTTTAAATGCCGGGATTATTTGTGTCAAATTGTTGTAAAAGTCTGAAAATCCATATACATACTTCTTTTCGTTCGGTGCATTACCCTGGTACGGCATTAGCTTATATTATAGCCCACAGTACCAGCTGTAACCCAAGTTTACAATGAAATTGTTTAGCAAGAAAAGAGGCAAGCGGTAATCTTTATACACATGACAGTTTTTTTTTTCACCGTGACTCACCGATTCCCTGAATAAAAATAAATCCTGTCACAATCAAAACCGGATGCCAATTGAATTCAGCGAGTCCACCATCCCATGCAAGACCTTCTTTGAAATACAAAACCCACTGAAGAACAAAAACAATTGATATTAAGCCGACGGACACTGCAGCAACAAGTAAAAACAGAAACTGCTTGTAATTCCTCATCGCCATCCCGTCCAGCCGACGCAGCTCACGGGGTTCACTTCTCTGCGTTCAGCGGAAGACGTGACTGACTTCCTTAGGGGTAGAGTAAGTGCCAATCTAAGGTTTTCCTAGAGGTTGCGCTGGGGACTGAGCCACATTCAAAAATTTAAAGAATGTAGGTTTCGAATTTTAGCCGTGTCAACAACTTGTAATGTTTTGTAAGACATTTACTTACCTATGCACCTTAAAATACACATTTAGCAAGTAACTGAGGCATTATCTGTTTGGGCTAAGTGCGAATGGTAGGCTGATGTAAATACCAATTGAAATTTAAGATGCAATTTAAACAATTAATGAATAAGGTCTTTCATCTGATGTTCTCAAATATAGAGATGCAACAAACCATTGGTAGGGAGTTAACATGTCGACATATATATATATATATATATATATATATATATATATATATATATATATATATATATATATAGTGGATTCTTTATTAGATGTGAAATCAAAAAAACTGAAATGAGGAGCTGCATCTGTACAGAGCTGAGAATGCAGCCTGAAACAGGTTTCTGCTTCCACAAACCCAATGTTCCCCAAACCCACCCCTGCCCAGTGCCCAGTCCTGTCTGAACAGAAACCCACCAAGACACACTGACTGACCCCACACACCCAGGATGGAGGTGCTAACAGGGGCTCCCATCTGGTCTCTCCAAGTGGATGGGACTGCAGCAGAGGGTCAGAGGCCATCGCAGGACATGGAGGGGAGATGGTGCAGGCAGTCCTCTGGATATGGAGGACAACAGCGGGACAGGACATGCTGCATCAATACCTGCCGGGCAACATGGAGACAGTCCGTCCATACATCTATACATATACATATATATGTGTGTGTGTGTGTGTGTGTACATGTATATGTGCAAGACAAATACAGATGTGTTAACTCATCACAGTCACATTCATTTTGAATAGGGGCAAACACAAGACCCAGCAGAGGAAACATGCAGGAAAGTATAGCAATCTCATTCCTCACAGATCTTGAGAATGCACCAAACTCCCCTTACAGTCCCACCTTTGCCACCTGGCTCCCCACCCCTGCAGGTTACATTGGATAGGCCACATTCTCCAGAAACTGCAGGAATATAATGGTAGACCAGACATATTTGTGGCCATATTGGCATGTGGTTCGCTCCTTAAAACTGATCTCAGTCAGTACCAATGTCATTTGTTAAAGACCATACATAAAGACAGGTCTGCTGCACATCATTTTATACATTTTATATAAATAAAAGAGAACAGGACAAAACAGAGGCAAATATATGTGTACATGTGTATGGTTTGCTATGTATGCATTCCTAAGCCTTCAGTTGAATGACTTTGGTTTCTCTTTTTCTGTGATATAACTTGTTTTATTTAGACTTATAGCTCCTTGGACCCAAATATCCATGACACTCTGCATCAACACCAGAAGCAAGATCTCATCTCATGTTGTCTCTGAGTAATTACTGTGTCCTATTAACTGTTAATTTGATAATTGATAACCACCACTGGGGTCTTACCATGGGAAAACAAATAGTATTGGCAGTTTACATGTGATCTACTTGTGTTTAGACTTGTGCTTGTAGTGTTACACAACATAAAACTCATTACAAATACCATTCATTTAACACCCTTGGCAAGTTCTTAAGATCAAATACGTACACGGAATCCAACCATATTGCTATATTTGATGTTTCAGTGCTTTAACTTGGTTTTACAATCCAGCATCTGGCAGCTGATCCATTGCAGGAAGATGTGAATGAGTTGATTACCTTAAGGATTCCAATATCCCCTAGGGTTAAACATGTATGTCCTTCAGGCACGAGGACCCAGGAATCCTTAGCTTCTCAGATACAGTGCACATAAAAAAAAAAAACCAAACGGAATCTTCTCGCAACAGCATTTTTTCATTTCTTCACCAATCACAACTCACATTCCTAACTTACACTGCTAACACTTCCACTGGTCACTAACTGACTCATCCGTATGTACAGACACTATGAGCCCTCAGCATTTGAGATGACTGACTCATCCATATGTAGACATTATGAGCACTCAGCATCAGAGATGACTAATTGACTCATCCATATGTACACAGACACTATGAGCACTCAGCATTTGAGATGACTGACTCATCCGTATGTATAAACACAATAAACAACTTTGAGATGATACTTACACGGGATGATTCAACACTTAATTAGCACCTTCTCATACACAGGTTCTAATACTTATTATTCTAAGTATTAGATTAGCACCCCTTGTCATTGCCTCAGTCTGCCAACTGTAATAATTTTACTCTTGAGTGGAACAGGTGAAGCAGCTTTATTACTTTTTCATATCTGTGGCTGGACGCACTCCTGGATAAGTGGCATATATCAGGCCTCAGGGCTGTTCCTTCTCAGGGCGGAGCTTCAGAGGGCCTGCTCATACTCTGGGCGGAGCATAAGGGGGGCTGCTCCTGCTCTGGGCGGAGCTTCAAAGGGGCTGTTCCTGCTCCTGCTCTTGGCGGAGCATTGGGGGGCTGCTCCTGCTCTGGGCGGAGCATTAGCATGTACTGATTGACGGGTTGAGACGTGATAAAGGGTCATATTTCAAAGGTCATGGGACAGAAACTCAGCAGATCAGAAGTGTCAGGACATTCATCTCCCTGTGGCTATGCCCAGAGGCCACCAAATTCACATTCCTTACAAATGAAAACACAACTCTCTCTTGCACAGGTCAGGTATGCTTCTACCAATTAGGAAACATACCTAAAAATCAGAACATTTGTACCGTATAATACTGAAAAAAAAAACACTTGAACTGTTGCATAACTACAAGTGGTACAGAATACTGCTGCCAGGCTGTTAGAGGAGACCCCATTTTAGGCTTCCTTAAACTGGCTATCAACTGAGATTCAGGCTGACTTAAATATGTTATTTACAAAGTAATGCAAAGTTTGCACCAGAATACACATCTTACACTTTAACGGGTTACCTCTCAATCCAAGAGAATAAAGAACAGAAGACTCAAATGTTGTTCATGTATAAAATTTTAAGACATACTTAAATTGCTAATTATCAAAGATAATTTTAATTAAAAACTTAAATTTTTTAAACAGTAATTGACTCATAATTGGTGGAATCAACCAGCAAGGCAATACTAACTCAGTCAGAATTAAAGAGTTTACTCAAGTCAACAACTTCCATAAATTATTGCTTGGCAAGGGTCACAACATGCCACTCTTCCCCTATTATCTGGTAGAATTTACAGTTTACATGATACATTAACAATTGACATAGTAGACAAGATGTTTAATATTTTCAACTGAATATCACAGAGAACACTGCAGATTGCTATATTTTATTTTAAACTGTATCAGGGCACCTTGAAGAGAGAGGTATTTGTGAGTTGCACATAAAAGTTGGAGTAGAAGGAGGAAGATCCAGAGAGAGAGAGAGAGAGAGAAGCAAATATTCTCTCAGAATTTTAAGTTATAAAACCAGTTATATCTCACAAATCAGTGACCTTTAGTAACCCTGTTAAAACAACAGCAGTGGTGCCCTTTAAGACCAAACTTAAGACACCTGGTCTTGAAAGGTGCTCTTCAAATAAAATGCTGCTGCTGGTATACTTCGGTAAGAATGGCTCATTGAACTCCTGAAACAGGAGAAAAATATAAACGTCCCTGCGATGCTCCAAATGTGGACAGTACATAACTCATAAGAAAGCTTTTATTAAGGTTATCTACAACAGGCATTACAATTAATGTCATTAAAGAGAAGAAAAATTACATCACATTCAAAAGTATATTTTTTTATTTCAAAAAATTTTGAGGGATATTACATTTTATTTGGACATTTTTGTTTTTGGCTGAGTGCCTTTAATTGAGCTGGGTTAAGCCTTTTCCTCCCCTTCTATCAGTCTGGCTGTCTGCATGTGATTTTATACACGTGACAGCAGAACTGGTTATTCCGCTTCTGTTCAATATGTATAATTGTGTCCAGGTCAAAAAACAGCTCGTGACTGTAAGTCTGGAACGAAAAAGAGAGAATCAATGTTTCAGCATTCAGAACAAACACTGCTGAGCAATTCACATACTGTATGTAGGATGCACATTTAAGTGTTTCAGAAGTATGATGTAATTAATGAAGTAAAGTGGGGCTGCCTCAGCCACTTGAGGGACAGCAGACTGTGGTACTCACTGCATCCCATGATTCCACCAGGGAGACTCTCTTCACAAGCAGCCCGGTTTGGTTGTCATGGAGACTAACATGGGCCTTCCCTTCCTCCTCACTGTGGATCACTTCCACGACAGCCAGGAGATCAAGCTCATCCTCGTACTCCACCATCCTGATTGTCTAATGAAGGAGGACACACACACTCAGGTACATGCTGGGACAGGTTGCTGATACCACACTAGCAGCACAAAGTGAGCTCTGGGGTTTTACACAGCCTCCTCCTCTTCTGCATTTCATTCTCTCACTCCCACTGCATCTCATTCTTCTTCAGTGAAACTTGTTTGACATAAATTTGGAAATAATTAGAAGTCCAATTGTTCACAACCTTCATTCCAGACTGAACTGCCCTTTTGACAGGATGACTCGCCCAGTAGCCCCTGCTACAGCAAATCTCTAAGAGAACAGCCTGCAGCAGAATTCAGGCTACAAAGCACCCAAACACCATGCAGCTCACATTCACAGGCTGTGGTCAGCCCCACTCTCCTTAAGCCCTGCTGAAACGGGGCTCAGGTTACAGGGAAACTGAGACCCAGCATCTCTGTACCTCCTGTTCAGGGTCATCGTCCAACTGATGGAATCTCCTCTTCACAATTCGGCCAGAAGAAGTGACGCTGACCTGAGATGCCGCCTGTTGGAAAAAAAACATTCATAAAAAAGGGGTGGCAGTTTAACTTGACAGAGAGAGACGACAATTGGGCTGTGGTGTAGTATTAGCTTATTCCATGCATCACCACCCTATAATTTGCTAATTATTTCTGAACCTAGTTATTATCAGCATGTACTAGTGGTCATGACTGACTAACATCAACTACAACAACTAACATTAGCTCCACAAACTTCTAATGAAAGCAGGGAATAAATGTTTATGTAAGCACTGGCTGAAAGCATTTCAGAGCTTACTGAACCCCTGTGTCACTGTCTACCCTTGTTTTACAATCGCTCCCTGCTATCCATGATCATCATGAGACGGTCATGACATGGTCTGTGACAGTGTGTAAGCTCCATCTGCGTCCCTGGCCAGACGCTGTGTACTGGTGAGTGCAGCACCCTCCGAGCTTTCACACATAAGCTTCAGTTCTGCTCAACCCACACTATGAGACCCAGACATCTTGTCAGAACCAACATGAATCTTAGCTATTTGGCTCAATTTTCTAAGGGAATTGCTAGCCTCCTGTAAACTTTTCAATGGCACAAATTCTTAAAACTTAGCCCTGGTTGTAGTTCTGCTCCTGGCTGCAGAATTCATACAGACAGTACTATGTTACTTTATTCATATCCCAACTCATAACTGGGCCATTGTAACTCCTTTGACATGCATAATGCAAGTGACAAATATATGTTGGCACTACTAAAAATAAAAGTTTCCCTGTCAATTACTTACACAATTTTCCGCAAACAATCCATCACACAAATGGCTGAGCTTTGGCTGTACATATTTTATTAGGGTTTTTAAAAACGCGAGATTGGCAGGTATACAAGACCGGCACCACCCACAGACAGGCAGGAAGCTGCAGTGCCTTGTTCCTTTGTTTACCCAACCTTATGCCATATGCTGGGTGAGTACTGCCAGGGTTGGGAAGGTTACTTTTAAAACACAATCCATTACTAATTACCTGCTCCAAACTGTAATTGGAAACATCTGCATTACTGCTATTCTGTAATGTAACCTGATTACTTTTCAATTATTTGTCTGAATGATAAAAATGTTTATAAACCGATGATTTCTAAATTAGGTAGATGGAGTTACGCAGCTAACTTTTATCTTCACATTCTTCAAAGCCATTTTGTACAGCCAGTTTTCCAATAAAAGGCAACAAAATGTTACCTACGAACAAACTTTTCCAAATGTATCTTATTACTTTGATTTTCTCAGTAACTATAACAGATTTCAGTTGCTGTCTGTCTGTAATTGAAATTTTTAATGCTATCACCCAACCCTTTCCATGACCATTCAGTAGTTACAGGAGAATATCTTTTTACTTTTTATGAATCTTGGGTACCTGCAGATTTATGTATGTGCAGTCCCTGAACACTCTGTATGGTGCAGGTTGTCAGGCTGGTGCAGTGCACTGTGCAGGCCCTGAACACACTGTATGGTGCTGGTTGTCAGGCTGGTGTCTGTATGTGCAGGCCCTGAACACACTGTATGGTACTGGTTGTCAGGCTGGTGTCTGTATGTGCAGGCCCTGAAAACTCTGTATGGTGCAGGTTGTCAGGCTGGTGCAGTGAACTGTGCAGGCTCTCCACCCAGCAGCCATAACCTGCACCAGCAATTTCAAACTATTGGTCACCAGCTCTCAAAAATGAAAATGATCCAAACTGTAAGCTGAAATAGCAAAAAGAAATATGCACAGAGAAACTAGCAAATAAGCAGGAAAAATGCAGCATACAGTTTTAAGATTGTGAAATGTTGTTCGCTATGGTTTATTTTCTGTGAGTACAACCAGACTCTACAGAATGGTCCTAACGCCCCAATTACCTGAGCCTGCACAACTGCAGTGGCGAGTCAAAGAGCTGTGCAGCTTCAAAACCTATTTAATGAACTCTTAATCACCATGACAGGCAGATTACAAATCCACAAGTTACTGGAAACTATGGGAGCCCCCTATTAGTCAACTAAACGTTAGTCGATAAGAAGAGTCTCAGTCGACTGCGTTTTCATTGGTCGGTTAGTCGCAGAAAAGAAAAAAAATCCTCAAACTGGGGAGCTGCACCTCACCCTTAAAAAGGTATTCGACTATGTCGGGCAGGAAATCATCCAAAATGGGTGAAAAAATATTAAAATTGTCATTTACGGGTGCAGTCGGGAATTTGTAGTACATGTGTGGGCTGAAGGTGAAATAGATCAGGCTTTTTTTTTGGTTTTTATTTGAAAAAACTATGGACATTCTTTTTTCTTCTGATTGTCACCAACAATGCAGTAAAAATGTAGCCTACACTGTTCAGAGAAGCCCAGACCCAGTGTTTGTGTGTGTAAACATTGCTTGATTGAGCAAATAAAGTTTTTTGGTGAACCTGATATAGTTGCGTGATTTTAATATTTTGCGTTATTTAAAATAATATGTTAAACGGGTAGGTCGGATACGGTATTAAATTAGTGCTAATGTCGGGTAGCGGGTCAGTTGCGGTGTTAAGTACTACGGATGCGAGGCGGGGGTGGGTCTTCAAAACAGGACCCGTGAAGGAGATAATCATACTGATGGCTACTGATGAAGTACAGCAGACAGAAGGAGAGAACAATGAAATTAAGATATAGGCTTACTTGGAGGACCAAACAAAGGTTGATTCGGGGCCACTGACATAACCGGAAAAAAAATGAGGAACGCTATTCTAAGCTTGCCAGAGCAGCTATTTTTTCCAATTTAGTTTTTTTTTTTTTTTTTTTAACAAAAGGCTGTTTTTATTTACCATTTTTATAGGGTTATTGTGTTGGTGTTTCAAGTTCATAATTTGTGTGATGTAATACTATGTTGAAATAAATTATCTAAATGTATCCTTGCTGGTTGTTTCGACACTTTGAGAATCATTACCGCTTTTGCCGCTAACATTGTCGTTAACAGGCGGCTCGCTTCGTGCACGCTTGTAAAATTTACATTTTAAAGGCTCATTATTACAGTTTTATATTTCTTTGAAAAGTAGCACAGTTTTAACAATGTTACTATATGTATGTATGTATGTATGTATGTATATATATACATATATATATATAAATATTATATATGTAATTAAATTAATATCATAAACGTGCAAGGACGAGTCGACTAATGGCTTCAACTAACCAGTCGACTAGGAAAATCTTTAGTGGGTGGCAGCCCTACTGGAAACTATGACCTTGAAATGCTGATCATTATACCTGCTATTAAAATATTCTGGTTTTTGATAAATCTTATTGAAGTTCTTGCAAACTGTAACTGGTAGTTCAGTGAACAGCAATTACTTGAAATCAGCACTTTTAAAGATCTATCACGACTTCAAGGAGAGGATGGGTACCACCTTGCTCAAGGACTGAGAAACTGCTATACTGGCTGCACTGTGAGGTTTTGCAATCAACATTGATGTTTTTTACTAGAACTATGTACAGTATTGTCAAATATCCCTGTAGTCCTTCATGGTAATAAACGTAAACATCTTTCTTTAAAATACTGTGCGTCTTATCTGGGTTTTGTGTTGAGAGGTGGAAATCATGTGTTACGCTAATATTGTCCCCCTTGTGGTTGCAACATTGCTAGATCTTCTGGTCTTAACAATGGCCATTTCTCAGGATGACAGGATGAATGAGCAACCTTAACATTTAAAGAGAAGTAGCCCTTTAACACCTCACAATGATCATCACCTTTTTGTGGTTGTGAGGCTTGCACTTGGTGATCCGGATAGCTAAACCGACAGGAGCTAAGCTCTTGGTACGGTCACCCATACTGGGAAAGTCAAAGGGAAGAGACCAGACTAAGCACAGTCCACAAGTCCTCCTAGTTACAGGGGGTTGGGCACACAACTAACAACCCTGTCCAATATAAAAACAGCAACAAAGAAAACTTTCACAGCTACAGTGTGTGATGGCCTTCTAGGCCACCAAGGCAAAGATGAACATCAGATTTTGGAATGTATGCACCATGTTTGCAGCACGTAAATTGTTGCAAATTACAGCCAAAATTTGATGCTTTGGGCTGCACATGTTGAGAGTCAGTCAGAGCAGATAAGACAGGGTCTGGAAGATTAAAAACTACAGCTGAAGAGACTGTACAAAACTCAGGGCAGGGACCAACACCAAGAAAAATCAAGAGCAGACTGCAGCTGCGCTGGGAGCAGTACATGCTGGGAGCCCTGACTCTGCAGCTGCGCTGGGAGCAGTGCATGCTGGGAGCCCCAACTCTGCAGCTCCTCTCAGAGGACTGCATGTTGGGAGCCCTGACTCTGCAGCTCCTCTGAGAGGACTGCATGCTGCGAGCCACAACTCTGCAGCTCCTTGTAGAGCACTGCATGCCGGGAGCCCTGACTCTGCAGCCTTACTGGGAGCAGTGCATGCTGAGTGCCCTGACTCTGCAGCTGCTCTGGGAGCAGTGCATGCTGGGAGCCCTGACTCTGCAGCTGCGATGGGAACAGTGAATGCTGGGACCCCTGACTCAGCAGTTGTGCTGGGAGCCCTGACTCTCCAGCTGTGCTGGGAGCAGTGCATGCTGGGAGCCCCGACTCTGCAGCTGCGCTGGGAGCAGTGCATGCTGGGAGCCCCGACTCTGCAGCTGCGCTGGGAGCAGTGCATGCTGGGAGCCCCGACTCTGCAGCTGCGCTGGGAGCAGTGCATGCTGGGAGCCCTGACTCTGCAGCTGCGCTGGGAGCAGTGCATGCTGGGAGCCCTGATTCTGCAGCTGCACTGGGAGTGGGGCTGGGTGATATAGGCTAAAATTAATACTGCAATATTTTTAGGCTATATCGCGATGCATGATATATATCTTGATATTTTCAAATCTCCTCTACAGCACTTCATACATGCTTGATTTAACCCTTTGATGCATATAATTACACCAGTGTGATGATCACAGTAGTCCCTGCACCATGTCTGCATTAAAACATTCTTGTTTATATTCATTTGTGGTTTCTATTTGAACAATTTTAAACTTTCAATCAAAAAAGGGGGAAATCACAAGCAAGTTAAATTTAACAAAACAGTACTTATGCAAACCAGGCAACTGCATACATGGGATTAGCTGTTAAATGAAAATTAATAATGCCAATGATGTGGGCCTACATACTATAGCCTAGTTCTATACAGCTCAAGCTCAAAGACCCTTAACAAAAACAGAGCTTAAAGCAACAAAAAAGTGCATTCAACAAGAAACCCTGAGAAAGACATTTCAAAACAACATAAACTGAAGTGCACTTTTTGTGCATGATGTTTGTGACAACAGGCCATTTCAAAAACAGTAAAATAAAAATAGCACAGTGTGTGCACCACAGAGGCAGAGGTCCAGGCTGTCACTAGGCCTGTCACGATAACTACTTTTGTTGGACGATATATTGTCCCAGAAATAACTGCGATGAATGATATCATTCTCATTTTAAGACCACTTTTATGCTACTGATATAATAATAATATAAACGCATAATAAGGCAAGTACATCCTTTCAAAGAGCAATGAACTTTTAATTCTTAAAAATATTCAGACATTGGAATTGGAATGTAAAAATAATTAAATATGAGATTTTAGGTTAGTTGTATTGCCACTTTTCGTTGCCACTGTTTTCAAAAAAAGTCGACGTACTTGTTCACATCAATGGGCTCTCCTCTCTCATCAGGCTTAAAGCCAAAATGTTCCTACACTGGAGCAGTGGAATGCGGCTTTGAAACAAAGTCCATCTGTACTTATTCTTATGAATATTCTGGCTGGAATTACGCAGTTGTTGGGAAAAAAAATATCCATTAAAAAACCTATTAGCCTCGAGTAACACGTTATCTTCACCAATCGCTGTCCGCTCTGAGTGTCCGCACCGATTGCTGGTTCTGTATTGAATCTACACAGAGCAAACGCCATTGTGAGCATTTATACCTGTGACTGGTCTGCGTACAAAAATAAACAAAGTTGGCGGCCATGTAAATGATTGCGTTAGTAATTTCTAATTTGTAATTTAATTTTTTTGGCTTTTTTTGTTTAGATTTTAAAAAGCTATCAAGCAATAGACACTACAATCTGATAGCCCCGTCATGTAACCAAAAAATACAACCTAGGTGATTTGTAAGGCGTCTGCCAGCCAACTAAACTTCAGCGCGTCAGCAAGCTAACTATCCACAAAGCAGACAGCTTGCTTGTAAAGTTAAACAGCTACGCTGTGCCTACGGCAAAGATTTAATGCAGAACCATTAGTCCCTGCCTCCTGCACCGGGAGCGGACGAGAGGAGAGAAGCAGCACGACTGGCTAAAATGTTGATGGCATCAATTTTATGTAAACAAACACACATGTAAACACAATGGGCAATATCGAGGTCAGCAAAAATGATCGAGGTCTGGTCTTTCTAAAAAAACATGGAATCCACCCCAAGCGGGAGGGTGCAGCTCTACTTTCTACAAATATTTACTATTATAAATGCAAATCTGGTTATTTTCCCAAAACGGTTATTATCACTGTTATTGTACTTATTGTTCCTGTTACCATTTCAATTAGCAGTGGAATCAGTAAGAGTTATGTCAGCCATCTCCACTCTCCTGTCTACCTGTTGTACACCCTGCACCAACCAGAGGAAAATGGGCTCCCCCTCTGAGCCAGGTTCTGCTCAAGGTTTCCTCTTGTTTGTCAGGGAGTTTTTCTTTGCCACTGTTGCCTTGGCTTGCTCCGAGGGGGTTTCAGACCAGGGATCAATTGTAAAGCTGCTTTGTGACAACTTGGTGTAAAAAGCACTATACAAATAAAATTGAAAGTATGTGAATTTTTTTCTTGTTTCTGTGAAAAGGAGAGAGCCATAGGAGAGCGAGAGAAATGAAATGCCAAAGCGGATCTCATGCCAGTGGCTTAAAAAAAATTATGTGACAATTTGTACTTTGTGATGTTTGTGGTATAGTGATTTACTACATACCTCCTAGAACAAGCTGCAATTAATTGTGTATATTCAATATATCGCCCATCCCTAGCTGGGAGCAATGAATGCTGGGAGACCTGACCCCGCAGGACGACTACAGTGAGCAGGTGTGACACAGCATCGCAGGACAAAGAGATGACAGGCCTATGGACTAGCTGACAAAGAGGATATGATCGCACAGTCCATATTTGGAGAAAAGTAATTAAGGGATAAAAGCTTACACTGTTGTCTCGGTGAGCAGTGATAGAAAATTCTGGGACAACTTCGGATTCTGAAGAGATTTCCTGTAGCTTTTGTATCTTCAGTACACTGAAACAACGAAGACAAAATCTGCTTAGAACTTAACTTGAAACATCACATTTTCATTTAATGCATTTTGAAATGGACCCATTTTATCATTCCCACACAAAAAAAATCACTGTCTAATCAGTCTTTTCATCCTTTTATGTAGTTTGATCATCTAAACTTTCTGTACATGGCAGACAATGCACCTGAATACCAGCAGATCTGAAAGATGATGTTAAGGATTCAAAGCACAGATTTTCTGCAGGACATTTTGATTAATTAAATGACAAGCCACTTATTATGCCTGTCTGTAATCCCCATAGCGGTGAAAAACACACCACCCACTGGTGCCAGGAGTACAGATTTGTTGGCCATCTTCCAGCACAGACTCAAGACTGTGTCTGTGTTCAAACAAAGGTGATGGCATTCCATGGTTTTGGGACATGGTTATGATTCCATGGTTATGATTATGCTATGATTTATTGTAATGACTGAGTCTGAATACCCAACTGCTGGCTGGGGCCAACTTTTCAGTTATCAATTTCATAATGAGGCATTTGATTGAGTGGATATTAACAAAGGAAAAGAACACCAAA
>JAFBMS010000892.1:1657359-1721508 GCA_019788955.1 Albula glossodonta | reverse complement strand
TCTCCTTGACTGGAAATAAGATTTCAAGGATAGAGTTTAACCCTGTCGCCCATTTGGAGAAGTCACAGGAAAGTACGTGTTATTATCACTTGGATTTACAGACCAATGGAATTTTTTGACAGAACAGGACACCCCCATGACAAAATCCTTATACAAAAGGGCACAGTGGCATAAAATACCAGGCTTGTCACAAAAAGGCAAGTCCGGTAAATCATTCTGTTTAAACGGGTTTGTGCAGGAAAATAAACAAATGTAGGGTGTATTAACATGAGCGATGCAACATGATGACAGCTGTAATTGCTCAGCGTTTTAAGTAGGTGTAAATGTCAAAGACAAGATGTAGGTAATGAGCAGTGATTCCGTGTGCTGGAGATGTGCGATAGCATGAGCCTGGCACTCTGTTCTTTCCACAACAACACGCTGTACGTATATATGTATATATATATATTTTATTTTGCATGAAGCTTTGCTAATGACTAAAGGCTTCGCCTGCTGTTTTACCTCACAGCATCCTTGCATCTTTAACACACAAACACGTCACTGTCTCAACTTGGCAAGCATCAGTAAACAACTCCCAAGCTACTGTGGTCATATTTCAATTTTACATACAGAAGTTAGCTCATTAACATAAACATTTAATAATAAACATAACAAGGGATGGAGGATTATACTGTTAAACGTAAAGTTCAATATGGTATAAAATACAGTGCCGGGTGCTGAACCAGACCAAAAGAGCTGAACAAGTGGTTCTTTAAAGACTGAATTCCGTAGTTGGGGTGCTTTACTTAGCAGACTGCTCAGATCTGGAATATTTTAGTATGGTAATTAATAGTTTCCAGAGCAGTGAAGCAGTGATGTGTAAATGGTGGGTCCTCGCCCAATTTTCATCGATATGAAGTGTGGACAAGGTATAAATTATGATTTATGACTGACAATCTTGATCACAGACAATTTTATGTATTTCTGTGCTAAAGCCATGGCCAGTAAAATACAACCAGAAATGAATGTATTTGCAGTTATTCATAAGTTAGTGCATTAATGTTATTATCATAATAGGGAATTCTGACTTAAGGGCGCTCAGTGTTTTTTCCTTGGAAATAATTATGTGGAAAATACTGGTGTTCTGACCTTGTTTATGCGGCCACACCCGGCCCGCGGAGGGCAGAAAAGTAGGAGGACCCTTATAGGATCTTGAATAATGCTAATTCAGCCAGAAAAATGGCACGCCCCGCATGAAAACTTGATGGCTCATTAATTTTTTTCTCTGAGTTACGTTACGTAGTACTAAGAGTCTGCTTCGTAGCAGAGAAAATCACAATTCTGAAAGGTGATCAGACAAACAGGTGACACAGCCAGGCATAAACTCTACCTTGTAATTTACAAACTTGGATAGTTTTCAAATTTTTTGTTTCTGCCAAATTAAGTGCCTCAAGTATGTTAACAGATACAGCAATTATATTCTAAAAAAGCATGCAGCCAATCTACATGTAGACCCAAGTAATTTGGTTCAATGTAGTTATTTGTTTTAATATCTTTATATAAAATGGATTTCATTCGTATCTGATTGATCTGGTTAAAATATACCAACATTATTGTCAAGAACAGATACTTGTTGTAATACTAATGGGCAATACAGTTAGATTGTTAATATGCATTTTTGTGAAGTAGCAGTAGCACCAACGAATACGTTTTATACACAAATTGCCATGCTGGTCAACACAGTACCTGCTCATATTCTGAATTTCTCATACTTAGCTGTAATCAGTCTCTCAGTCTGTCCGTCAGTCTAACCCAATATCCAATAAACAGTTAGTCGTGCTCAAAGAGCATATTCATTTGAATCGAACCAGGTACCCATTTTGTGTATGCCCTCTGTACTGCCGATAACACCTGGGTCATTTTGTTTAGCGAATCAGAGCGCGGTGGTGAGGAACTTGGATGAGGTAAAACACAAATAACAGCCTCAATGTTTCCTGACAGTTTTTAAAATTGGTCAAGACAGAAAGAGCACGGTTAGGTTTCATGTGAAATAATTTGCCTGTCTTGTAAGTTGATAAATACACGGTAAACTACATGTTTATTGTACTGAAAGCCAACTGCTGAAGACTGCAGTTTCAACTATAGCATACAGAAGCGAGATATATATATATATATATATATATATATATATACATATATGCAGTATATGTACACTGAAAAGTCGCCAGTGTTTTATCTGAACAACTTCTGTAACCCTGTTGCATTTCTGGTTTGTGTCACCTTCCTTCATTAAACTGAGTGTCATCTCAGCTTCCTACTATAGGTTAGCACAATGTTTCATTACATTTTAGGTTGATGAAGTAAATAAAATCACTGAAGTGTGATAAACCAAGAAGGTTTAATTAACTGACATACAATTTTCACAGCCTGGTTTATCGTTGAACGATAAAAATCGCTTGATATCATATTTTATAATGTAATGAGTATCTATGATAAATAATATTGTATTCTCTAAAGTTAGTTTTACTGATGACCTGATGATTACATCTGTTTTGGCATATGGTAAGACTTGAGATCTGAGTTATTACCCGTGGGGTTCATAGAGTCAAAAAAGCACAACACTCCAAAAGCGTGAATGAGTTTATATTTATTTGAGAGGTGTGGACTGAGGTACATGGGCCAAAATGCAGCCATGCATTTCAAATTCAACATCTCGATTATTGGCAATGGTAAGGGCGTTTACATGCGCCTGTTATCCAGAAATTATTTTCATGATTTTACTCCATGCAATACGGTAACACTGAAAAAAATGTAATATCAAAGTCCGATCGATAGGAGTGCACGACTTCATACAGGGTTGTGATGCGCGTAAGATACACACCTTTAAGTCAAAGTCTGAATCCGCGTAGAGGGTGTTTTAATGAGAAACACCCTGATTTCTATGAATCTCCACCCCAAACGTGCAAGTCT
This sequence comes from Albula glossodonta, assembly GCA_019788955.1. Lineage (NCBI taxonomy): Eukaryota > Metazoa > Chordata > Actinopteri > Albuliformes > Albulidae > Albula > Albula glossodonta. The sequence goes on along the minus strand of JAFBMS010000892.1, from coordinate 1,718,559 downwards.
CCCAAGCATGCGTAAAGGTTCAAGGTCAGAATACAAACAGACACTGAAAAGGCATGCAGTGGGTTAAACAAGCGCTTAAGTCACGCTGAGCGCGAGTCAGAATAGACCCCATAGTTATCTGGTCATGGTGCAATGACCAATAATCTCTCCTCTAACACTATGAGAAGCTATCAGGTTTCAGTGTGCTTGAATTAAGTTTCAACCTGTTTTCTCCAGGCATTAATGGAAAAAATGAAATCATTACCATCCCAGTAAATCACATTTAATAACCCAATACATATTTATTCCCTCCTCCTTTTGTTGGACTCCAAAACTTACAATACATTAATATGGAAAATGAGCATTTACAACATTTCACCACTGTAGAAATATGCTCAAACAATCATTAAGAGCTACACCATAATTTTAAGATCTCTTGATACATATGAATTATTCAGTTTCATTTTCATCATAGTGGTATTTTCATTACCAGATTGCTTAAATAAACCAAATGCTGATGTCCCCATAAAGCAACACCATATAACTATATAATAATGCTCAGAAGATCAATTATATAGTTTTAAAAAGGGGGTGCCAGACACGCTCCAAGTCCGCTATAACAAGAGGACTAGAGGTGCTCAACAGCATGGACAATCAAACTGTAAAACAGGGCTCCTAACTCAGACAATTTCACAGGACTAGCCCATAAATGGAAAGCTGGAGCACTCAGAACTCAGAACTAAAGACTCTTTAATGAACAGGGGAGACAGAATGTTTCAACGTCACGACGTCTTCCTCAGAGTCAAAGAAAAGACAAGGAACGCACTAGGAGGTACCCTCCCATCAATTACACATGTGAGGTGTGCATGTGTACATAGTGATAGTGCAACTTCCACATATATGACATAAACGTAGATCATTTCCTGGTTACCAAGGCCATTAGACTCAAACCTACCGAATTTGGTGTAAAATCAATAGGTGGTGCTATAGCAAAAAAATGGTGATAACTCCTAAGCCAATTGTCCAATCAACTTCATATTTTATGTGCTGTATGATGGTCAAGGCTCCTATGGATATCTATAACTATAAGGTGATTGCTCAAACAATATGGCCAATATCAGCCAATCAAATTTCAGTAGTCCTGATACTCATGTAGGTATCACCTGTCATCATGAAACTTTATAGGATGGTTAAGTATGTGGCCACCTACCCCGTTTGGCCAGGTGATGGCGCTGTAGAGAGCTAAAACTTTTGAACCATTTGGGCTGGCATCAAAATTCTTTTTCCTGTTTTCCTGACTCCCGGTCAAAAAAAAACCTGTTGGACCAAAATGATGCACCGTATTGGATTTCCACCATTTTGAATGGTTTATACCACCTATCTATCGCCTCCTAGACGGTGTGTCTAATTTGCATGAAACTTGGAAAACAGCATCTTCAGATGAGTGTCTTTAAATATTCTACAAACAAAGTTGCTACGTTAAAAGATGTGGCCGCAGTAAGCCAGTGAAATGTTCCATGCCAGTTGATACCAAAGTGACTGATTTTGGATGCAGTCTGCTATTCTGAATGACGTTTCAATGCCTTTAACCTGAGCTTGCAAAGTTGTGCACCTCTGGGGAACTCCTGGCCCTCGTTAGTAGGGTTAGGAGAAAAAAATTGATTCGGTTACAAATCGCGATTCACAGATGAAAAACCGATTCATTAATTAAAAATACAATTTGCATATCTGTTTGCATTAAGGTCATTATACTAATACAATAACCAGCAAGACTATGATTTTTGCCAGTTGCACACAGACTTTTTTTGACGGAATGCTGTGAACACTCAAGTCCTCAGATTCATGCAATACCCCTCTCCATTTAAATCTAAAATATACACTCACTTTGGATTTTACGAAGTTAATGGACAACTGGATATAAGCACAGCAGGGTGTAACGGCTCTCAGTTTTAAAACAAAACTGCAGTTCTTAAGCGTAGGGTCTCAGTTCACATTTCATACAACTTGAACATTTTTTTTCCTATTTAACATGTGTGTACTGTCCTTTAGATGCAGACTTTACATTTTGCAAAATGTATGTATTTATGTAACTGCCAAAATATACCAAAAAAATATAAATAATTACAAAATATATTGCAAAAAATCAAACCAGAGATCAGGCAGGAACAAAAATGCTTGTAGCACAACAGAGAGTGAAAACAAACTGAGACAAACTTGCACAGAACAAAGGACAAGGCAGGGTATAAAAGCACAGAGGACAAATGAGCAAACGAGACACAGGTGAACAGCAGGGCAGGTGAAACAAAATGGCAATCAGGTAATGAGGAGGAAGGCGGGGCAGACACAAGGGCAAACAAAAACAAAAGCACATGGACCAAGGGAAACAAAGGAATAGAAAACACACGAACACAGTCAAACAAAACCGAAAAAAAAAAAAACAAATGACAAACACAGCCAATACTGACAGAATCACAATACTTACAGAATCAGAAACCAAATATGTTGTACTATTGAATCTCCAGCAATTCTCACCTCTATTAAATTGCTGCCCTTGGATTTTGAGGAAAAAAGAGTGAAATGGGAGTAGGCTAAATTTAATTACTTCAGGCGTGCAGCTGTTGTTTATTCCTGAAATAAAGCTTTAAATGTATAAAGTTTTTGAGGTGCGACTCAACTTTTTTTTACATGGTTCAAGGTTTTAAAATTTTAACAAAAAAAAAATCTGAAAAATTGGGATACTTATAGAATCATGATACTTACAGAATTGAAATACAAATCGAATTGGCACCTAGGTATTGTGATAATATCGTATCGGGAGGTCCCTGGTGATTCCCACCCATACTCGTGAGGTGAAATGGTACTCATGATTTGAAGCCTTAAAATGTGTTAGTGAAGTCTGGCATATTCAACAGAATGGTTTCCCATTCCATTCAACAAAAAATATAAGATACTTGAGAGTATAAATTCTTGAGTCTACCATCTTAGCAATATTACAGCTGGCAACAGTTCCTGTAGTGCCTAGCTCACAGTTATCATTAGCTCATAGGTAGACTAGCTTGATGGCTAATGTTTTTTTGTAGGTAAATTATCTTGTGACTGCTCCTCATGAAGTGATTTTTACACCTAGCACTGAGCCATAACAATGCAGCTTGTTACTAATATCTTCTAAATATCGAGCCACAATAGGCTACTAGTGTATAATGGTTGGTTATATATGTGTATGACCAATGAAGCAGGCTGCAATAGATCACCATATATTAAGTATGTTAGCTAACTAGCAGGTTTGTTGGCTAGTATAGAAGAGGGGGTTGGAGACCTTGTGTGTGTATGGGGCCGTGCATTTTTGCATACATGATGTATGTAGATTGGATTAGTAGTGAGAAAAGCAAATGAAAAAACGTACATAAAGTATGATACTAATACAAGTAGGATACACTCGTTCAATTCAATTCAATTCAATTTTATTTGTTTAGCTCTTTTTACAACAAGTTGTCACAAAGCAGCTTTACAATTGATCCCCCGCCTGAGGCAAGGAGAAACTCTCTGACAAACAGGAAGAAACCTTGAGCAGAACCTGGCTCAGAGGGGGAGCCCATCTTCCTCTGGCTGGCACAGGGTGTACGACAGGTAGACAGGAGAGTGGAGATGGCTGACATAACTCTTACTGATTCAAATGATAATTAAAATGAGAACAGGAACAATAAGTACAATAACAGTGATAATAACAGTTCAGATAAAAGAACCAAATTTGCAGTATAAGAGAAAATATGGTTAGTAGGGTCCAGTTCTTGGCACAGAGAGGGCGGGACGAGCAGGTCTGGAAGATAGCTGAGCCAGTGCTGGGCTGTGGTGTTTGGGCTTCAGCTCCAGGCAGGCACCCAGAGCAGAGAGAGAAAAATAGAGTAAACTGTTGATTAGTGGATGGTAAAATTCACGGAGGGAAAATCAGAGAACAGGGAAGGAGAGGAGGGGGGAAAGAGGTACCCATGTGCAACAAGGAAAAAACAGCATACCATAGAGATGTAGGGCATGGGGTCAGCACAGTTATGAGGGTGATTCTAAGACAGTCAACACCACGCCATGTCTGTATTCCATGATGTAGTGACCGCAATGACCACTCAGAGTTTAGTCTTAAAGGAAGGGAGAGAGTCTGGTCCCCAAAGTTCAGTGGGTAAGTTGTTCCATAGGAGAGGGGCTTGATATGAAAATGCTCTGCCGCCTATGGTACTTTTACCCACTCTTGGAACAGTGATAAATCTCGCATTTTGGGAGCAAAGTGATCATTGGGGAATATTAGGGTGGAGAAGGTCCTTAAGGTAGGCAGGGCGGAGCCCATTCAAAGACTTAAATGTGAGAAGTAGTATTTTGAAGTTGATGTGAAATTTGATGGGTAGCCAGTGAAGAGAAGCTAGAACTGGGGTGATGTGCTGAAAGCGTTTTGTTTTTGTTAGGAATCTGGCAGCTGCATTTTGAACCAGCTGGAGTGGCTTTAGGGAGGTATTTGCACATTCTGACAAGAGGGAATTACAATAGTCCAGTCTAGATGTAACAAAAGCATGGACTAACTTTTCTGCATCCAGAGCTGACAGAAATTAACCTACTAACCTAGCCTAGTTCTTGATTTTTTTCTTGTCATCTCTTGCCTGATTTTTTTTTTTTATCTTGAGTACTTGACCCTCCCACATCGCGGGGTTAGGGGCTCAGCCCCCCATGATGTGGAAAGACTGTATAAAAAATGTGTGTATATTTATGGCATTAAACAATAAAACATTAATATTATACATAATATTCTACAACAACATTTCAAGTTGTTGGTTTCACTATTTCCTTTTTAAAATAAATTTGTGGAAGAAAAATTCTGGGTTTTTCTGGGCAGGGATTTTCTGCTTCTATATTCTAAGGTGTTTCAGAACACAAACAAGAAAGAAAATATTGTTGGTCTGGTTACTGATGGGTCTCGTATGAATATTTAATTTCAACATTAAAAATGGTACTTATTCACATTTTCCTTGTCTTTTTTATGGAGTTAATGTCAAAATTGTTGTTGAAAATAGTCTACACCTCACCTCATTTGAAATTCAACTGAATGTCATATTAATGTGCCTGTCAAATAACTATATATTTCCATTGAGTTATAGTTTGTGTAGACAGGGATGAACACTAATTTACAATTACTTCTCAAAAGTCATGATACTAAGTGATACTAGAGCATTAAATTTGGTAAAGACCAGTTATTGACTTGTTCAGGACTCAAAATGTAAACTTAAGGACTTGTAACTTGACTTGGGACTTGCCTGTATTGACTCGAGACTTACTTGCGACTTGCAAAACGATCACTCGGTCCCACCTCTGGCAGTAAATGCAGGGGATTTGAATCTGCTGCCAGATGTTTGAATGGTGTGGTATTCATGGCTTTACAGTTTTTCGTGCTGAAAACCTCTCTACAGCTGAGTCGAGCTTCACAATGTGATTTTTGAAAGTGGCCAGTAGAGTTAAAATAATTTATTCAAATAACGAAATTAAATCAAGGGCAAAAAATTTATGCTACATATGTAAGTATAAACTATGTCAGTATATTTATGCTGGATTACATAGTTGGTTTTAAACCCATCATAAACTGCTAGGTACCTCTGCAGTTCATAATTTTTTTTTTATTGGAGTTTGTTAAGAAAAAATTTCGAGAGAGACAACCCTTCACTCTAACACCAGTATCCGTCCAATCCGGTTGTCTGCGCAGGTATTAATTTGCCGTGTACCTTCTCTCCCATCATGCTGTCTGTTTCCAGCATCCCTCCCCCCTCGCCATCTCGACCTTCAAGTCTACTTCCCTTTCTTCTGTTTTTTCACCCTCTTTTGACAGTCAAAGGGGGGGTTTCACTTCATCCTAAAAAATAGTGAGGCATGACACTGCCCCCCTGGACTCCAAGCCCAAGATCAATGTTCCTACCAATATACAACTCGCTACATCATAATCTGAAGGTTCATTCTCCAGAGAAAACTGTACTTTGAAATGCCTTACACATCTCCTGTTTCTATGAGAGTATCATCCTCTCTATAACTGTTAATCACAAGATCTCATGAGTTGGTCACAGTGAATTGTCTGTTCGACTTCATTGGAAGTCAGACTAAAACAGCCAATATTTTTCTTCCAATGAAGTAGAATTCATAGGCCATAAAGTCTTCAAAATAAGCTTCATTTTTTTATTGTCACTTTTTTTCCTTCATCATCGAGATTTGCTAAATGGAAGCAAAATACACTCGTTTTTACCTCTGGCTGAACCTTACACGTTTTTACCATGGCAGGCTGAGGTATTGCCTTGCTTTTAGTCTTTCTTGCCTGTTAGTGTCCATTACAAAATGAAAAGAGGACAAAGAAGACAAAAACGAACATGATTACAGCCATATAATCATACCCTATAACCGATTTTCATTATTTCTCTGTAGAGCTTGTTCATCAGCACTGGGCTAGCACGTATTTCATTCATTACCTCGGTTCTGTTAAAACTACTCAGCCATGGAAACACTTCCAAATTCACACAGGGTCGTTTTTCAGCGAGGCCCAACCTTTTTCGATCACAAGGCCTCGGGAATAGAGACAGAGAAGTTATGGGGCAAAGTAATTAATGAGATGCAAATATAGCATATCAAGTCTTTCGTTCATTTTTGTGAACTGATTGCACAGCGTCTACTCTTTTTTTTAAAGATGGAGCACAGGCAGTCCACCCTCCTTCAGTGTGGTTTGTTAGTTTTGTCAGATAGTGTACTGAAGATCAACAGGAGGCAGAGAGCGGGTAGAGAGTGACAGAGGATGTGAGCCAGAACAGTAGCAGCTGTTTGAGCATGCATACAGCGTTCCCTGGCAGGTGTGTTCGTGCGCTAGACCAGTGGTGTAGAAACTAGAGGTTGGTGCGCAGGTTACTCATTGGGGAGTGTGATTGTGCTGAGGAAATTGAGTAAAGTAATGCCACATACATACTGAGACCAGAATTTGTGTCTGTTGCCCATCATTCATTATCTATGGAGCCAATGGAAAGCCTAAATGGTATGCAAATTAGTGGTGGGATTTCACTATGACAACTGTGCGGCTACCAATCTTGGTGGACACAATTTTAGCGACACAATCAGAAACACGTTTTTCTCCATGGCTAGCTGAATGTTTTCTGTAGCTTGTTTAGAGGGAAGGGAAATACAGGATTAAGGTGCTAGGAGGTGTGACCATGGTCCGGGAAATTATGTTCTGGTTATTTATATCCCGTTTACCTGTTGTGGTTGTCCCTGCTTTTGTTTTTCCTTCCTGGATTGTCTCTGTTTCAGTTCCTGCATCCTGTGTGGCCATAGGTACGTATATTGCTACATGCGCAAGTTTAGTGAAGTCCTTTCGATTGCACCAATTTTGCTATTTTATTGACAGATCTTCAGAATTTCCATGTTTCACCATACTTGGGCTGAGGTAATTTGGGTTTCGTTCATCGGATAGGTGGGTATGTGGTTTTGAGTTCGGGGTTTTGTAATCATTCGATCGGACAAAACTGAAGTTACTTTGTTTTAATTTAAAGGAGTTCGTAGACTTGGGTACTGACCCAGGAAACAGATTGTTGCCGTAGTCGGTGTGTCACAGGTAATATGTGGTAGCGGCACAGTCCTGCTTTTATAACAGTTGAAGGTAATTTTACCAGCTTCATTTATATTGCGTGTTCCTGGATTGATTGTGTGGTTTTATATTTTCAGGGGCAGCGTGCATGGCTAGCTGCTGTTTTGCCCTACTTAGTTTTATTCGAATTAGCAACACCACGTTTGGCAGGTTATAGTAGGGCTGTCCTAAACGTGATAATCACCACTAATTTTTGATTTGTTCACAGAGCGTGCACTGGGAAGGTGAGTATTTGGCACCGGTGTACCGTAGGTGGTGAGTATCATACCCTCCCACTAGACAGCGCTGTACCCACTCTTTCATAGCCTGATTAAAGCAACTGCTTGATTGTATTTTGACTGAACTGTCATAGGCTACTTAGCTGCTGGGTAGTTGAAACGTTCTCTTTTTTTAACCAATTAACTTTGACACTATTTATTGTGTAACGCGGATACATTTAATAAAATGGTCTTGATCTTCCCAGGTTCCACAGCTTTATCATTTTAAACATTCTTTTTCAGCTGTTTCTAGTTGCCTGTGCAATAGTTAATAAAAGTTGTACACTCCAGAAACACATCCCTCACTTTTTCCTTTTTACAGAACTACAGGTGTTGTTATTTTTGCTTGTTGCAAAGGTTTACTTGTGTAGGCATTTGGTTTAGCATGCCTCACACAGGACAAAAACTGCATTCACTTACAACCAAATTAAGAATGTTAATGATTTGAAAAAAATTAGGGCAATCAGAATTCTTGAAAGCTACAGTGGATGGCTACTATTCAATATAAGTGTAATAAGAAACACACAACCTTGGAAAATATAACAAAATGTATTGACTCAGGTACTAATGGCGTTTCTGCTCCTTTGTAGCTAAACACCGGGGTTCCAAGGTACCTTTTAGGCTGCATTGAATGGGCCTGGTTAAATGAGCGAAAGTTTTCTTGCGTGTTAGGCAAACAAGTTCTAGTGTGTGTCCTGCAGAGAGAGAGAGAGAGAGAGTGTTTCTCTGTGTTTCTTCACGCAAAGAAACAATATTCCGCATTTTTATTTCATGGAACCTTACTTATCTGCTAGTTAGCTGGTTTGAAATTCATGTAAGCTAACTACCTTTTCTGTCATTTGATAGCAGCAAAATGGTAACAGTGTCAGCCATTGCCTTTGACTAGGATACCTATATAAAGGACAGCCTGTCAGGCAAGACCTGAATTTTGTTTGTTTGACTCAGTGTTTGCTTGATTTTGGTTTTGTTTTTGGTCTCCTGCATTTGCTTCAACCACCATCTGGTACACCAGCTGCACCTGCCCCTGTGCCACACTTCCTTTCAGACAAGTGTTCAGTGATGTAAGAAAGATGGCCTGTGAAGCTTAAAGCTCACTTACAAGTCATATGAAAATTGAGTTTTGTTTCTTCACTAGCTTTGCTTTGAGCTGCATATGGGGACCATATGGATAATATTGACAATATAAAATAAATAATAATACTAAAACCCTACATAAAACTACAAAACCAGAATGTGGGCATATTTCAAAAGATATTCATCTGCAGCCCTCAAGACTACAAGACATGCCCAATACATGTCATGCCCAATTTAAAAATACATATCTTGATTCTACTTAATGTTTTTGTATAGTTGTATTATATTGAATGAAGGAGGAAGAGGCAAATAATTCATTTTTATTTACACATGATTACATTAATAGCCTAATAGTTAGCATTACATTTAATATTTGTCAGCCTATGAATAACAACAACTTAATCCAGGCAGATTTCAATACAAAGCTACATAAACAGTTGGGGATATTGATTATTAACTAAAGTGACAATATGTGTTCCCCTTGTATGAAAAGCGTCCACTGTATGAAAAGTATTTTATAAACAAAAATAATAATTAAGTCTATTATCCCTCTCAATGCAATGTCTTGCCAACAATAACAAACTCCTGTTGTATTATAACATTTCATAGTACTTTGGTGTGATTTGGATAACTACAAGTTACGCCTCCTGCTAAGACTTACACCCTATATGTTCCACCCCTGTCATGTCACCTGCAGACAGATGCACGTTCTGCCCGGTCATGCAGGCTGCAGACGCACATTCCGCCCCTGTCATGTAGTCTGCAGACCCATATTCAGCCCTGTCATGCGGTCTGCAGGTGCACGTTTCACCCATCATGCAGTCTGCAGACAGACACACTTTCTGTCCCGTCATGCAGTCTGCAGACGCAAGTTCCCTGTCATGCAGTCTGCAGACGCACAATCTGCCCCTGTCATACAGTCTGCAGACAGACGCACTTTCTATGAATGATAAACATTATTAGTATTATTATTATTATGGGACCATGGACGTATGCGGTCTGACGTTGCCCGAACAGACATTATATGGCGTATAGATACACAGTTTTTTTCGATCGTACGTACAGATGGTTGTAAGTCACATAGGGCAGCTGTGGAATTTTCCAGCTGTGTCATGTCGGCACTGAAAAAGTGTCAGGTTTTGGAGCATTCCGGATTTTCAGATTTGGGACGCTCAACGTGTACTCGTGCAATTCAGGCACATATTTACAAGTAATCTGAAGTAACTTTTACCAGGTGTTATTTGGCGGTTTTTGCCAGGCTCGATGAACTGCTGAAATCCAGCGATCTTGTCCGCGTGGTGTCTGCCGGAGTTGCATCAATTGAGGAACTAGGGGTTACATTGGCCAATCCAAAAATTTCCTCATGTTGGACATGGACCTCACAGACCAGTACCTCCGTCTCCACTGGTGTGAAACGTACCTTCCTCTGCCTTAGCTCATCCATGTTCTCTTGTGAGCACTGGTGCACATGACTTTACTGTATGTAACACTCATTATGATTGGCTGAAACATGCAACGATGTGCCATCGCCCTCTAATATATTTTAATACATAACTCCACCCATTGTGGATTGCGCCATGTGAAGGACCTGCTATTGCAAGTAGCGCCATGGAATGGACCTGCCCAGTTTGGTTTATCGCCTTGAAATTGCATCTACGAAGATAGCTTTGCACATTTGTCCCTCCCATTGAATGTTGCAAGAACTGGGCAATGACTTATTTGCAACTTATGCCCATATTCTTGACACCATGTGCTCTAAACAAAAGAGAATACTAGTGAAGTAATACTAGTCAGTGTTTACTTGTTTACACCAGTCCACTCACGTTAAATCCATGGTTTATTCTGCTATATAATGTATGGTGCAGGGAGGGAACAGGTGTGAAGACAGTTATTTATCATTGTTTGAGTTGTTATTCTGTGATTTATTTTCTTTATTTTGTAAACAGTTGAATATTTTATCTATGCTGTTACGCTTTAGCTGAACAATATTCACCTTATTCCATATTTTTAGTGGAAATTCCTGAATTCAATGAATTGTGTATGCTGGAAGTTGTTGGTGGCAGCAGCAGGTAGTTACACAAAGATCTGTCATGCTCTTCGATAAGAAAAGGAACTATTGATACAAGATGGGCAAGACTATACTGCTAACACTTTTCATAGCGGTGAATCATAACCCGCCATAAGCTATTGTGCAGGCAGTCTAAGAGGGAGAATGTCAGGATGCTCAACCTGCTGTTACAGGTGATAAAAGGAAATGTCAGGGAAAGGTGAAGCATCGACTAGATGCTGCCTTAGCTGTGAGGTCAAGAGCAAGAGCATTGGCACTTGAGTGTGAAAAAGTGAAGACAGAATGCAGAGAGCTCATTTACTACCAGTAACTTAATCTTACTTATCAAAAAAATCCACAGTATTTATTGTGAAGCTCAAAATCAGTCAGAAACTAACTGTTAATTGTAGCTCATTCTGCGTTCACCCATCATTACAGAAAACGCAGCACATGTGATAATGGGCTTTGATTTTGAAGTACACTGGTGAGTCATATAAAGTCAAATGCAAATTAGCAGTATGTTTCAACTTCAAGAGAAGTCTGAAAACTACACTTTGATATGTGAATTTCCAAAGCCACATGGGGCAACTAAAAGAGATCCAAAGAGCCCTGCTTGTCAGTACCTTGATAACAGAAACGGTTACAAAAACTGCAAACTATTAAATGTGGCAAGGGTTACAGTGTCACAAATGATGGCAACATATTCATGGTAAACAAAGAAGAACAGCGGCCACATGTCGAAGCTCATAAACAGCGACAAATGGACACAGAACAGTTGGTGCTAAAGAACACACAACTATAGCCTTCAGACCAAAGTGCTGAATCTACACCTCTATAGTCTTAACAGGAACTCTACACTGCAAGCTCAACTTGTTATAAGTTATATGTGAATAGAGGAAATCACCGGGGCATTGACAACTTACAGCCTCAGCTGGGAGGTATATCAACTCAGAGACTGACTGTGAAATATAGAATATATTGAATATGAAAACACTGGTAGCTACATTTTGTTAGGAATAGTCACAGCAAAAAAAATAGTTGCTGTATAGCAACACTTTTGCGGTCGCAAATACTGAAATATTAATGACCGACGTACCAAGACGAGCTCTAATTATGCAATCATAAAATTAAATGCCCTCATAATTTTGTGGTAGGACACGCCCATAAAAAGGGTCAGATATGACACGCTTTCACATCCAGATAACAAGGTACTGCGGAATGGACATGGAAAAACCAGGGTCAAGTAATGTGGGAACTTCAGTAAATGTGAATTTTATTTTTCTTGATGTTGTAATAGATATCATGGTCAACGAGGCACAGCTTCATAGTGCTGTATTACAGCATAGGAATTCAACACCAACCAAGAGGAAGTAAAGGGACAGGAGGTAAAGGAAATATGGCATGATGTTACGCGGAAAAAAAAAAGCTTTACTACAACATAATACAGGCAATTCCAATGCTTCGTTCCAATGCTTTTTCTCATCTCCTCCACTCGTCTCCTACCCCTGAAGTATGTGGAGGAAAGGAGGTGAGCAAACGAGTGGAGGAGACGAATAAATGAGGTGAAAGGAAAATCGTAACAGCTAATCCGATCAGCCCTTCATGAAAGTGGCTATTGATTGTCGTATAACTTCGACTGATTCCGAGGATACCTAAGCCAATCGCGTCAATGTGGGTATGTGTCATGATTGCAGGTGTTATCTTGGGTTTTATTATTTGTTTGTTTCGTGCTTTTTTGTTTGTGCTATCGTCGGGAAGCTAACGGCTATCTTTTCCTATCTTTTTTGGTTATCGGCTGACTGCTAGGTGTGGCCGATTAGTAATTGGTTTCAGGTGTGTGAGGTCTTTATATTACCCAGGGCTTCAGCATTTCTTTGCGTTAGTGTCGTCTATACGCTTTGCTGGCTTAGGCAGAGATTTTGACCGCTGGTTTTCGCCTCAGTAAAGCCTTGAATGTAGGTATAATGTAGGAATCTTTTTCAAAATTCTTTATTTTCTTTTTCTTGCTCTGTTGATCTGTTTTTACCCGCCGAAGAACTTTGGTGTTGAAATATCTGCATGGTACTTCGCAGTTTACTCTTTTTATATTAAGAGCTGTTAGTTACATCACTCCTGAAGCCTTAGTTTCTTTTTATTCATCTTAGAGTTGGGATTGTCCCACAGGAGTGTATTTTTTGTTTTAGGGATTTGTTCCCTCTAATCTGTCTCCTTCGAAGCCTTAGTGGTTGAGGAATTAGTTCCTTAGCTTTTCGTCTGTGTATTGTGCTCATTAAGGAGTCCCATCATCATCATCATCATCAGTCCTTACAGAATGTTTGAAAAAGCAAACAATAATGTTTCCCTGTTAATGTAAATTATCCGATTTACTGTTCTGGCACTTATACTGTACTTAAGTGTTGGTAAATCTCTTGTCATGTTTCAGAACTTTTTGATGGTGAAATTTTTCAATGTCCAAACCTACATGTACTGCTTTTAGACATGACACATCAGCACCAGATGTAAATAAAGTTATGTTCTTACATAGATAAGCCAGATAAGCAAGAGCGCTACTGGGTGATATTCTAAAAAAAGATCCAGTGTCCACTGTTTACTAGATCACATATAATGATAATATCTGTTTTGCTGATGGCTATAATTATTATTATTGTTAAATTCCCCTTTCTCAAGAAAAAACACATACATTATTAACTGATTTTTCCATAAATACTGGTACTAAATGGTGATTTATTTTCAAATTAAATATGGCTATAATAATTACCTTTTGATTCTAGGAACGCAGACCAGAAACTTATTTAACAAATTTGTACGTTCTTAGATTATGATTAGTGTACAATATTTGTTTAATCGGACACAATGTCACTCTGCTATGTAATATTTTTAGCTGTACTGATGTTTTACAGTAATATCAGAGCTCTGTATGAACAAAATTCCTTCAACAGCATATTTAACACACAGTGAGAATGGTCTATGGAGCAAAGAGAAAGCCCTGCGAAACTACACACACCAGCAAAAATGAGCCCATAAAACATTTCACCTCCCTCCCACATTTACTATGCAACACCACGAACCACCGTTTCAAGGAGCAAAGTTAAAGCTCCTTGAAAACACCTGAACTTAAAACTTCAAAACTAGATGTGTGTTTCTAAATAATAAATCATGCGAAGTCATCCGTGTTTTCTCATGTTAAATGTTTAATGGGCTCATTTTGGTTAAATAAATATAATCATTGTCATGTAATATTGTGTATAACTGGATTTATGTATATGCATATTTTTTGTATATCTACATTTTGTATTTTAATAAACCGTGATTGACTAGTCAAAACCACACACTGCAATTGCAGTTAGACATGAGAGAACCTCCCCAGGCATTGCAGGAAGCCAGTTTTACCTACACGTTTACGACCCTCGATTTACCTAATTATCCACCATATCCCCTGAGATGACTCTTGCTTGCCATAGCTACTGTATGGGAATGAGTCCATCAACTGTTAACTTGTGTCACTACAGAGCATTTATTTCCCATGTTCTTGAGTGATAAAAGCTTGACCCGAGTTCACGCTCCATTTAACTTCATTACCTCGTTCCATTTTCCTCCCGTTGGCTCGCTCACGGACTTCAATCTGGGCTCTCGCTCCTATATCTGCAGGCGGGCCAGGTGGGCTGACTGTCTGTTACCAAGCTCATGAGACTGTGATTCACTGTGTTCTGCTGCCAATGATGTTCACATGGTGATGAATAAAGGGTCCAGGGTGTTTTATAGTATACCGATGGAATCAATTCATGTGAGGTCTTTCTCATTAAGGCTGGATGTGGAAGCAAATCCAGAGCTCAGACACAGTGCCCGTTCCAGGTAGGCTTATTGAGGAAAATTTGTGGAGAGTTTCAAAAGCAATGGGCTTATCTGAAGCTGTCCCTGGGATTAATTAATTATAATTACTGTTGTTTACGACGATCCCTACATTTGATAATCCATTCAAATGCATCACAAATATCAGAATGCACTTTCATAGCTCATGAATACCTTTTATCACATCAGTAACATATATTATCAAAACTAACAGAAATATCAAAACAATATGACTGCTTAGTAATTAAGCAGGTGCTTGCCGACATAATTCATATAATTATCAAGGATCGTCAATAATTTCATTCATAACAATAATGAATGCAAACCTGATTACAATGCACTGTTACATTGTTATTGGGGCGCCAAGCAGTGAGTTTCTGCCTTTTCTTCTTATTATTATTTTATGCATGATCGTTTTCTTCTGCCATTGAACACTGATTGAGGACAGTCCCCTGATAATTTTCACCAAGTTTCATGTCTGTGTGACGCACGTAACATTTGAACCGTCTGCAAAAATTAGGTACCATTGGATTCCTTGGATCAAGCCGAGTTCAGCGCACACAATGACGTCAATTTGGGTTTTCCACCATATTGGATTTTAGGAAAAAGTTAAAAACATTCTTCACAGGCCACATATGTTGTCCAATCTTCCCCAAAATTGGCACAGGTGATCTTCAGACCAAGCCTCACAAAAGTTATCAGATAGATTTTTGATTTACGAAACCGTTTGTCCGTTACAGCCGATCAAAATCGGCGGCGAAGCTGCCAAACAGGAAGTGAAGTCATATCTTAGCAATGGTTTGATGTATCGATATCAACCTTGGTACGTGGACTCGGGACCCCTTCCTGAGTCCTGAGGATGTGCAAAAAATTTGGCTGAGAGTGCGGCAATAAGCAAAAACACATTCTCCTTCATAACTGTTAATGTGTTCGCCTCATAGAAGTGATTCTTAAGTGTGGTGATGCCTTAGGAGATCCCAAGGCCTGCCATCAATTAGATTGACATGACGATGCTGATACCTTGGTAAATCCCAAAGCTGAGACATGACAACCTGTTATCTCAAATTAGTTGATGTGACTGCCATATTGGACTTGATCAAAAGGTTTGAAAACATCTCAACACCAACATATTTTACCTAATCTTCACCAAACCTAGCACAGAATCACCTTCAGAACAACCCTCAAGTTCCCTGATGAGTTTTCGATTTTCAAAAATACTCTTCCATTACAGCCAAATCAAAGACAAACGACCCAAACAGGAAGTGAGCTTGTACGCCCAATCTTTGGTCAACTGACGTAAAACTTCCGACAGCACTTACAGCCATGCTTTTAACATGATCAGATCAAGTTGCCATGGCAACTTTGCCCTGCTGCACTAATTGCAACTATATTTAGTTTAATATGTTTTGTTGATTGGGGTCATTCTCTCTTGGATGATTCATGCTGTTTTATTTCCACTCGTTTTCTCACCAGTGTAGACTCCTGCCCCCCTTCGGATAATCAGTGATTTCCCTGTCACCTGTGCTCTGAGCAGCTTTGATCCAGCGCAGTAAACATGGTGCTTGGAATGGATTCTGAGTAGCTTTGTTCCAGCACAGTAAGGATGATGAATGGAATGGATTCACTGTCACCCCTGAGAGCCGAGACCCATGCAGCTCAATCAGACCCACTCCTGCAGTGTGGTGTACTTAATTCAATGCCTGAGAGACCAGACTTTTACAGACTAGATTTCTGCTGCACTCAGCAGGTCCTACACTATTTGTATGCTTAAAAAAATAATTTTACACATAATCTGAAGTGAAAGGCATGCATATCTATCGAGCTACTGGATTATAATCCAGTAATCCGGGGACTAATGTCAAAAAGAGGCTGTCTGGGTGGAGTTAGGGCACAAGATCAACGGGGTGCACCAATAATTTTACATGGCGACACTGTGGTATTTCAAGTGACAACAAATAAATTTTAGGAGAGGAGAAAAAAATAAAAAAACATAAAAGCACATATCTGATCCTGAGAGAATTTCAATAAAATAAAATAGATTGAGTTATTATGAAAAATAATTAGTGATTAACAGGAATTGGACACAGTGGTAGTAATAGGAAATGGGGGTAGAATAACATGTTATTTATGAATACCTTTGACAGAACTTTTTACAACACAGGAATTAATTCACCAGTACTGCATTACCTCTTGAGAGAAGCCGACGTCTGTAAACCACTACAATTTAATGTCCATCGTTTCATCTTTATCTGACAGGTCTCTATGAGACTCTTGTATGCTTTGCTAACCCCGGTAGCTGTGATTGTCAGGTATGTGCGGTGTCGGTGGTTCCCGTGTCTGAGTGACAGTGACAGGGCCTCCCCTGACCCCGCCATGACTGATGCATGCAGGACGCATCACAAAAAACGGCATGCGGCATCTCACAGCACCGGAGACACGCCCACCATGGAGGGACAGAGGCCACAGCTATGGTCGGGAGTTCAGTGCTTTTCGCACAAAACTCCACAAAAGCAGCAGGCGTGTACTTCTTCTCTGCCCCTTACTTTTCATTTACGAGACACTTTGAGGAAAACAGCTGGGCTTCTTTTCCCTACAAGATCTGTAGTGGCAGAAATCAGAAACAGATCACTGAAGAGCTCAGATGAGGTTTCCTCTTGTCTCTACAGCTTCTTGAGGCTCATCAGGCAACTTCTGTTCTATTTTCTGCATCATTGAGACACCAAGCAGGCTTAGCGCCGGGGAAACATCTTAGTTAACGGTGTTCATGAAGCAGACAGACCCTTTCGGCTCACTTTGATCGCTCACTGTGACTGCCTGTCTGTGAGCCAGTGTTGCACAGGCAGAATTTTCCAGACAGTGATGGCGATGCAGAAGAATGGCAGATTATACCTGCAGATATCTTTCATTCCCCATCTCTGACAGGTCCCAGAGAGCTCCCTCTGGAACATCTCCTGGGTTTGGTGGCCTAAGGAGCTGCCAGTCCACCTTGAGAGAGATACTCACACTATCTTGGCTCAGTCCAGTGTATAGTAGATGTGGTCTCTCGTGTGCAGGCAGTGAGTTCTAGCTCCAGCTGTACTCCTCTCCTTTCACCATGCTGCCAGACTCAGATTTACTCCCATTCATCTGGACGGTATGTCTCAGATGTAATCTCTTATCTTTTTTCATCACATAAAATGTCCTCCTTGCCACTGGTTGTACATAAAATATTGGGATATAAATGACAAAGCAGTCTCAGCTACCCAGTGGAGTTATATTCACTGCCGCTGCGTTGGTGGAGGCGTAAATCACCTTTAGAACGTCTTAATGCTGCCCTGGCCACTTTTCCGGTCTCTTAAAGACCAATATTTTTTATTTTGGTTGAATCACTATCTGTCATGGTTTCATGTCCTGTGTTTTTGTACAGATTAATTGTTTCACATTCATTTACATTCAGATACTCCTTACGTGAGTATCATTGCAATAGTTTGTTCTTTACTTCTTTGGAGATAGAACAGACATTTTCTATGCAAATCCACAGTCTGTTTATTGGCACTGGTCTCCCACAAGCTTTTTTCTCTTGTACTGTGATGGGTGTGCTTATAGATTGTGGATGCCTTAAGTATCAATGTTACCATTATTCTTCTAGTAGATTAGCAAGCTAGCTACACTTGTGAAAGGCTGCAACAAAAGAATACTTGGCTGATGGTCAGTACTGTTACCACAATTTTGCTGTCCTAACAACTCCATGGAACAATGTTGAAAATCCTGTACTCAACTCTCTTCTGAAAAACTAAATTGAAAAGTTAGAAGTAACATGAATATGTCAGTTTAAGAAGAAGAGAGGCCATCTGCTTCTGGCTGGCGCAGGGTGTACAACGATCGAAGGGTCTGAAAGTGACCAAGTGAAGGATCTGAGATTGACCCAGTGAAGTGTCTGAGACTGACACAGTGAAGGATCTGAGAGTGACCCAGTGAAGGATAAAAGAGTTACCCATTAAAGGGTCTGAGAGTGACCAATTGAAGGATCTGAGAGTGACCCAGTGAAGTGTCAGAGACAAAGAACAAAAACAGTATGATACAAATAATGGTAGATAGCAAACAAATTATTTGTGAACTAATTCCTTCTTGCTGATCAGAACTTTAGCTTTACCGTCAGCTTTTGCAGTTACGCTACCAGCTGTTTTTATTTGAACTGGCAGTTTTCAATGATGTTTCTGATTCTGGGCAGGGTTTTTAGAAGTCCATCCTCACTGGCTGGTAAGTTTTTGAGTGACAGCTCAATTACCTAGAGATGGAAAGTTCAAGAAGCATGAGTTTTGGACAGCAGTACCTGAGCAGCACACATCACATGGAATTTGTTTCCTGTGTAAAGTTCCCAAGTGTTTAAAAAAAGATATAAATTACATTACTCTCCATTTGTGCTAAGTTTGTATTGGTATTTGCTGTATGACTTTCTCTTCATGCTGCTAATGTGTTTTTAGAAGTAACATATTTTATTTTATGAGCTGTGACATCATCCAGCACCCCAACCATTTCCTCATCAATTCAAAATTGTCTTGTTTCAACAAAACACATTAATTGTGATACCAATTTATGCAAACAAAAATGTTCCTCATGAAGATAATGATATTGCTAACATGGGGAAAATAGCATGAGAACATACTAATTAAATTGCAGAGGGGATGTCAACACAGAATGGAAATGACACAACGGCAGTTGAGAGCTTGGAAGTTCATGACTTTGAGAGATGTACAGTCATGAAAAAATAAATAACATTATTGGGATAAACTCAAAATGCAAAGATGCGAAAAACATTATAGTCCATTAATGTTCCTACGCAACCAACCAAATCATACATTTATTTAATAAATAAACAAATCAACAAAATTAAGGTTTCATAATTATTGGCACCCCTGGTTTAGTACTTGGTGCAACCACCTCTTGCAAGGATAACAGCATGGATGGCAAGGGGATTTTTTATGTGTGGCACCTCATTTTCTGTACCCTAGTGAAACTGGAAGTAATGTAATGATAAAATATAGTTCCTTAAATCTTACATGAACTTAAATAAGCTGAATTTCATTCCTCGTTTATATTTTGTAGATTTTATTTATGATAATCTATATAAGAATACAGATTATTATAAATATTGATAATCAATATTGATAATCGATAATGTATTTATGATAATAGGGATGCCATTAATTGTGAAACTGATTTGGAGGAAATTGATTTTCAATTAAATTAATAAATCATTTTGGTTGGCTCCACTGAAACATGTATTCTCTACTGTATTTTTTACATGTTGGAATTTTGAGTTTATCTCTATAATGTTATTATTTATTTTTTATTGGATTTTTTCTGTCGGGTGCCAATAATTTTGGAGCCCACTGTATGTCCCAGTAATAGTTACAATGACATAAGATTTAATAAAAGTCATGCATGCTAGGGTTGTGCACACCTCTCTCTGATTAATATGTATCTACATACATGGCCAATGATCTCATACAGGAAAGATACACCTTGTAAAGATTGAAAACAATTCCATTCAGGCCTTATTCACTGCAGCGTGATTCGATGCAATGCCATGTTCCTCACAGGACCGCATGGGTAAGCACCTACCCAGAGGAGCAAAAAGGAAGGGTGCTGCAAGGGCAGCCAAAGTGTGTGCAGGGGAACCACAGAAATGCACCAGGCAGGAGCATGTAACACCACAGCCCCAAACAATCGAAAATTGGGCTAACCAAACAAGGGAACCAAAACTCCCAGCAATAAATCATACTAACCTCACAGCAGGTAGACTAGCCCAGCACAGGGCTTCTGTCCCCTCCCTGTGGCAGCAGCTGGTGGACTCTGATGTGTGAGATATATTTGGTCATTAATTCTAAAGTCAGACAGTCATGCACTCAAGACAAACCAGATGATCATTCAGTCAGTGAAACCTATTAATCAAGAGATTTCTTCTGGCACAACTCAATTAAAATAGCAAGCGCTGATCGCAGCAGACACCTAAAAAAAATCATGTATGAAGGGAACAACGTCATCATTACTAGCAATTTTGCAAACTCAAAATCTGAAGAGACACATGTTAAATTTTCTTTAGCTCAGTTTATTTAATAGTCTCACCAATGCCAAGTGCTATACTCTTTGACTATAGTATCCCAGAATCATAATGGCGACTAAAGCAATCTTTACACGGTATCTCTGACCCTCTGGATTAAAAATGTACAATGGCAACCCACTCCTGCTGGTTCCCTTTGGGTCAGCCTGGCGTGTGTGTAGATATCTCAGTAATACTATGCTATTGTTTCCACTCAAAGTGTCCCAGAATCCCTTATTTGTGATGATCTTAGAATGATGCTTCAACTTTTTTTTTTTTTTGCATTTTTACATTACAGGCAAAATAAAGAACCCTGATCTTATGTTTATAAACTTCAGTCGGCCTCAAATTTGTGTAACTATCTCAGCAATGCCATATGCTATTGTTTCAATTGAAAGTGTTCCAGAATCCTTCATTTTCAGTAAACAGCTCTTAAATGACATTTCTCCTCCTCTGTAATCACAAATACCCGTGCAAAGACCGTCTTCATTTCTAATTAAAAGTGATTAACCTAGACCAATTTGACTTCTTTATGCTGTAAGGTTTTTTAATTGTATGTCATTTCTTCTATCAAAAGAATAACTTTTAAGGGTTTATGTTGAGTTTTTATAATGGCAGAGCATGTAGAGCAGAGTCTTCTGAATCCAACAAGGTGCACGCATTGGATTTACAAGACACAGTTCACACTTGCATGAAATGATCATGAAAAGTAATATAAAATAAAAAGACATACCACTGAGGACAGTACCATCAGATTAATATCATGAACATCATGTCAACTTTTTCAAAAATTATGGTTCACAAAGTCACACATCACAAAAAGATAGATTATCAGCGTATGTGTTTTGATTCTGTGCATATGGCATGTCTCGCTGCAGTATTTGTACAAATTGCATAAATGGTTAAAGACACCTTTAGCAGTAGCTCAAAAGTAGGAGTTTACTTATTTATCTCAGGTTAGAACAGATTGATGATAAAATAGAGGGCCATGATAAAATACAATGGAATTCCTGTCAGGGTCTGTGTACATCTGGTGTTGTGGTCTTTAATAATAGCAAACTGATGGTTTGTGATACCAGGCTACAAGGCAACAGCTCTTCACAGATAATTCAGGACCGGTTGAGAGTGACCTAGTGAAGAATAGTTCAGAATAGTTGACTGAAGCCATCCATCTATCCATTACGCCATTTCTTCAGGGCAGAACAACTGCATTTTCTGGCTGTTGTCTGCTTGTCTCATGTTTACTGCTTGTGTTTGTCTGGACAGAGTTTGAAAATGGTTGATGTGCAAAATAAGTTGTCATCTCCAACAAGATAATATTTGGGCTCAGCCTTTCACGAGATATCATATTCTGATGATGTCAATAAATTAGACCTTACCCAGTTGCGGACCAGCATTTTTGGCTGTATAGTGCGTCCTGTAATTTGAAAATAGTGTTGCATAATGATGCATTTCAAAAACTGACATGTCAGTGAAAACATTAATGATTTTATTGTAACAGTAAAAGGTCACATGACATACTGTTTCAAAATTACAGATGTGGCATGCCTTTCCTGTTTGTAAAGGTACTGAGGAAAGGAAGAGCCTTTACTTTTTATAATCACATGCTTATGTCATGTATCACTACTCTCCATTTCTGTTTTATAGGTTTCTTTAGGTAAAATCAGGAAGTAAGTTTGGCTGGAGTGGGGCTTTTAAAGGGGAGTAAGTTTGGCTGGAATGGCGCCTTAAAGGGGAGTAAGTTTGGCTGGAATGGGGCTTTTAAAGGGAAGTAAGTTTGGCTGGCATGGGGCTTTTAAAGGGAAGTAATTTTGGTTGGAGTGCTGCCTTAAAGGGGAGTAAGTTTGGCTGTGGTGGGGCTTGTACAGGGCAGTAGGTTTAGCTGTATTGGGGCTTATAAAGGGAGCAAGCTTGGCTGTTGTGAGTGTTTAAAGGGGTGTAAGTTTGGCTGGAATGGGATTTTAAATGGAAATAAGTTTAGCTGGAGTGGGGCTTTGAAGGGGAATAAGTTTGGTTGTGGTGGGTTTTTAAAGGGGTGTCTGTTTGGCTGGAATGGGTTTTTAAAAGGGGAGTTAGTCTGACCATACTGGGACTTTAAAGGAAGTAAGTTTGGCTGCAGTGGATCTTTACCATTTCCTTTGTTTTCAAACGTTTCCACAAATCAATCCAGTAATAATTTAAAATGTACCACAGAGCATTATTAAAAATGTCTGAGATCTTATCTTACTGGTATTCTTATGGGCATACCTAATATGGGATATTCTTTCTGTGAAGCATGACTATCTGATCTGTTTCTGATAATGTTGCATTAAGTGAGAATCATTTCTCCTGAGACATTAAAATTGGCTAATTAAACTATCTCCACTTTATATTCATCAGGAATCCCTAGGTCTCTTTTTTAAGAATTCCAGTATCAGTGTGGTTTCCCCAATTAAATTAAGGATCATTTAAAAGTGCAAAGAGTTCTGTTCTGCCACGCACTCAGCTCCTGATCAAAAGAGCAGAACTACAGCAAAATGTATAAATAACCCATGCTTCAGGAAATTGCATACTCACTCCTGCATACTAGCACTCCTGCCTGACCTGCCTGCTCATCTGGTGATCCTTCTAAGACCCTGTCAGACACTGTTGAATGTGTGGTGTTGGTTATTACATTTCAGTTTAGGTTTTAGTCAGTTAAATAGCATTCACTCTAGATGGGTTTCATGGCTGCCGTAGACCAGTATCTTTCAGATGGGTCTAGTGTATCTGTGCACAAAAGTAACCTGACCATTAGCAAATATGGACCAGAAATTTGTGAAAATTCAAGGAATTGGTGATTTTTTCTGTTTTTGAATGATTGTACATTTGTCCATGCATCATGTTTGAATTGTGCATTACAAGTCTTTAAAATGTATTCGATTTTTCTAGGAAGGGAAAAGCCATTGAGCAATAACCAAGTGTTTGACTTTGCATTTGCAGGGTTAAGAGAAATGAAAGAAAGAAATGAGTCCCTTAAAAAAAATCTCCAGGATTACATAGTTTATATGCCAAGATGGTTTGTTAAATCTTACTTTGCCAAGTGCTCACATGCAGTGGTTTGCCCATTAACTATCCTCAAATTGTGAAAAAAGTGTATTGTTTGGACAGGTGTGTCTTAGCCAAAGAGTATGAACCTAGAGTTCTCTTTTAGTAAGCATTGCTGCCTGCATGCTTACTGTTGCAAAAGGGATGTCAGTTGGGCTCTTCACACTTCAAATGCAGAAAATTACAACACTCTCCAGTGTTTAGTGACTTCAGTTTGCTGTACTCTGTGTGGTCAGTTGGTGGAGACACCTTTGAGAGTCCAGCTGGTCTCCTGAAGGAGTGGCTTGCTTTGAATGGCTGGCTTAGTGGACAATATCTCTTACAATGTGGCCTAGATTATTCTAGAGCCTCCAAAAGAGAAGGAAGAGGAGAAATACCTTTGTTCTCTTCAGGAGGTGTGAGAGTAATGTAGGCCTCACACATGTGATGAACACTTCATCATAAGAGACATTATCCAAAGAGCTAGCCGTTCAAAGCAAGATTCCATCTGACCAATCAGTATTTATTGGCTCAGAATGACCAGGACGTCCATCCCAACATACCTTAAAGTAAAAAAATTATTATTATCATTATTATTATTATTATATTAAGTGTCTCTAATACCTGTGTACTTACATGGTAACTAGATGAGTATTTATTGTGTAACTACAGTGTAGGTACACACTGGTACATAGGGTAGCACTTTACATTGCAGCTCGGAGTACATGGGTAATAGCATGGTAGAAATAATGCAACAACTTGAAATTAATAGTAATTACTTGTGACTTAAAAATATAATTTCTTAGATAATACATCAGAATAAAGGGGTAACAACATGATACCACTGGTGTAAAGATATAAAATTACTAGTAATTATCTGTGACTAATCAATGTAATTTCTTAGATATTGCATCAGAATAAAGTGGCAATGGATTGGTAAAAAATTACCAGTTACCACATCCAGTAATTGACTTTCATTAAAATATGCTATTTATTATGTATTACATTGAGTAACTATATGATAAAACTTATGTATCAACGTGAACTTATCAGTAACTACCTTACATTTTAATGTTTAATTTCTTAGATGTTACATCGCTGTAAATAGGTAACAATATAGTGATACAATCTTATTAGTTGAAATTATGAGTAATTAGTGGTGCTTTTAAAATGTAATCATGAAGGTATTTACATCGAAAGACAATGGGAAATGTCATGGTACAGATGTCAAAATGACCCTTGTATTATGTGTTATTAAATGGTAATTTCCCATAGTTATGAGTAGCAAATCCATTGGAATATGGATTGACCCCACAGTAATATTACAGGAACAAAGACTTACCATGTTATTATTCAGATCGGGCACCCACCAATAGTTATTGTGTTGTAATATCTGTTATCATATTACAGTTATGTACATCAAAATTTGAAAACATTCCTCTACTTGAATGGCATCTTTCAGTGTTTCATAGAAACAAAGACCATATTACCATCAAATGAAGGTGTATCAGAGCTGGAAAGTAAAGTGATGTGTGTTTCAATATTGTTAAATGATTATTAGCCATCTGATACAATAAGAGGTGTTTGGTATGTTGCACTGGAACAATGTTCAAATTACATTGAAATGAAGGGTTATCAGAGCTGGAAACTAATTAAGAGTAATTACATGGCTTGAGTAATCCAGATATCCGGGCACCATTTCTAGGCAAGGATCTGATCTTTTTTTCCTCATTGCTCTGCATTACAGACACTCAGATGAACTCCATATTATTGGTATTTGCTTGTAACTGAATGGGGTTTAACGTATAAAACCAGAATTCTATTAACAGGATTGCATTTGGAAAGCGATACATTGAAAATTAAACATTTTAGCCACACTCTGTTTTTGCAAAGAAACAGGTCTGGTTGTTTGTACTACACTGTTAAAAGAAAGTGTGACAAGACAGTTTATTTGCATTATTATGACACATCGAAAGTGGTCAATAATGAATGATATGTGATATTTTAGGATGGGTAGCATTTAAACTCATTTATGGTGTTTTGGTGCACTGAAAATGACCTCAAAACACTTCACAGGGTGCAACCACTTACTTAACTTACTTAAGTGAGTTTTTCAAGTTCAAGCAACAGAATTAACCCAGCATTATCAGCATGTTCCTTTAAATGATAGAAATTGAGTTGGACTTGGGTTTGAGTCATATGACTTTCAATCAATCCAATTAATGTCCATTAACCATTAATGATATGTCCAGCACAATATTTGGGGTATCCCAGCTTTTCCATACGTACATTTACATTGGAATCAAACACATTTTCTGTTTGTTGGAACAATTTACTACTGTGTAATTACATTGTAGTTACATAGTACTTACTCATTTAGGTACTATGTAAGTACACAGGTATTACAGACACTTTACATAAAGTCTGACCCAAAAAATTAATTGTTAACAATATTGTTAAAGTCATTATTTGGCTCTTATTTTAGTTAACAATCAGGCTGTATGTACCGAAAGGCATAAAATAAATATTCATAAAATAACTTTTATTTTATTCATACTTGCCACATCATTGGGAAGTTTATTTGAAGAGGAAATCATTGATCCACCCCTAAAGTAAATAACAAGAAGGACAGACTTATATTTAAATACCTGGTTAAACACAGATGTCAAAAGTGTAAAACACTGACAGCCATTTTCTGTTGTTTCATCTGTTGCTTTTCTTGCAAATGCACACCATCAGAACAAATAATACCCCCCACACAAAACAAACATTACCCTCCAAATAAGACAAGAATTACCCCCCACACTAAACATTCATTACCCCCCACACAAAACAAACATTACCCCCCACATAAGACAAGAATTACCCCCACACTAAACATTCATTACCCCGCACACAAAACAAACATTACCCCCCAAATAAGACAAGAATTACCCCCCACACTAAACATTCATTACCCCCCACACAAAACAAACATTACCCCACCACACAAAACATACATTACCCCCCACACAAAACAAACATTACCCCCCAAATAAGACAAGAATTACCCCCCACACAAAACAAACATTACCCCCCAAATAAGACAAGAATTACCCCCCACACAAAACAAACATTACCCCCCAAATAAGACAAGAATTACCCCCCACACAAAACAAACATTACCCCCCAAATAAGACAAGAATTACCCCCCACACTAAACATTCATTACCCCGCACACAAAACAAACATTACCCCCCAAATAAGACAAGAATTACCCCCCACACTAAACATTCATTACCCCCCACACAAAACAAACATTACCCCCCAAATAAGACAAGAATTACCCCCACACTAAACATTCATTACCCCCCACACAAAACAAACATTACCCCCCAAATAAGACAAGAATTACCCCCACACTAAACATTCATTACCCCGCACACAAAACAAACATTACCCCCCAAATAAGACAAGAATTACCCCCCACACTAAGCATTCATTACCCCGCACATAAAGCAAGCATTATCCCCCGCACAAAACAAACATTATCCCCCATACAGAACTAACATTACCCCCCGCACAAAGCAAACATCACTCACTGCACAAAACAAGCATTACCCCCCGCACAAAACAAACATCACCCACTGCACAAAACAAGCATTACCCCCCGCACAAAACAAACATCACCCACTGCACAAAACAAGCATTACCCCCCGCACAAAACAAACATCACCCACTGCACAAAACAAGCATTACCCCCCACACAAAACAAACATTACCCACTGCACAAAACAAGCATTACCCCCCGCACAAAACAAACATTACCCCCTGCACAAAACAAGCATGTGGCAATCATGTGGTTCACGTAACATTTCTCCCCTTTCGGATTATGGAGATGCGCTTTGGAAAATTGAGCCTCCTGTCTCAAAACTCTTATTACTGTGCGCCAGGGGATGAGATGGAGGACCATGGGCCCTATTAATGCAGGTTTGTGCAGTCACATATGATCTGCGCAGCCTGGGCCAGTGGCCCATATCAGGTGAGTGTGGATGGTCAAGTGCACAGGCCCCTGGGCATCTGGAGCCAAGATACCAGTACAGCTTTTTTAAAATAAATCCATTATTGGGTAGCTGGCAGTACACCACCACTCTTTTAAACCTAATTAAATTCCAAATAACTTAAAAAATGTTTCTGTCATTATCTGTGCCAAGAGTAAAACTGGGAAATGACTTTCGTTGTAATGCACCATGATAATGCAATACTACAAAATACACATTACACTGCAATACTACAAAATCACACATTTTAAAAATAAATAAAAATAAACGTTAAATGTATTTCTCTTACATGAATAAGTGAAGCTTGTTCGGATGGAAAACTCAAGCCAGAGTCCAGATCTGCTGACAGCCAGCTTGCATGATATCTGAGGAGTTTCCACCAGACAACATACCCTAGCACATCTAGTACTTTAATGGTGACAGCACATCTTAGCATGTTTATTAGACTAATGGTGACAGCATACCTATGCACGTTTCTTAGTCTAATTGTGGCAGCACACCTTAGCACATGTTTATTAGCCTAATGATGGCAGCACACCTGAACCCACGTTTATTCGTCTAATGGTGACGACACACCCTAGCCCATGTTTATTGGTCTAATGGTGACAGCACACCTTAACATATGTTTATTAGTCTGATGGTGACAGAACATCAGTACATGTTTATTAGTTTAATGGTGACAGCACCATTTTGTATGTTTATTAGTTTAATGGTGACGGCACACCTTATTACATGTATATAAGTTTAATAGTGACCGCACACCTTAACACATGTTTATTCGTTTAACAGTGACCGCACACCTTAGCATATGTTTATTAGTTTAACAGTGACAGCACACCATAGCACACAGCCTGGCTGTATTGCAGCTTACCGTTTCATCCACTACTAACCCAGGCTCGGCTGTTTTTTGGTTCTGCTTTTCTGTCTGGAAAGGTCTTTTCTCCTTGTCTGTCCTTTTATTTTGGTGGAATGCTCAACTGTTCCAGGGAGGGCTGCCTCCCAAGGAAGCACACCAATTGCATGACCAGAATAAGCATGCGTATGTGACGCAGGACATACATGTTTACGCACAACCACAAGTCAGTCTGAAGGAGGGCCATCAGCAGACCTACAGCACAATTATATCTAAGCACTTTCAAAGCACCTTTCGTTCTAGTCATGGCCGAGCGCAGGAAGAAGGATCTTCATCTGGTCTCACCCAACCACAGAAGTCAATCAGCTCTTGTTTTCTATTTGTTTGCTATTTTTGTACTGGCACAAGGTAGTCACTGAGCCAAGCCAGTGCTGTAAGTAATGAAGCTAATTGAGATTGGTTACGGGTGTGCTCACAAACAGAAGCAGATGTGAGGCTATTAGGGTGGATTTGGCAGCTGCTTCTTTTGTGAGCTCAAAAACAAGATTGCCCTCATTTTCACATCGAGTGAGTGTTAGAGGGTGGTACATTCTAGGCTATGTTTACCGAGAGCTACAGAAAAAAAAAAACAGGGAGAGTGTCTGGCCATATCACAGGGTACAATCCTCATTCCTCATAAACAGAAGTGTCTCATTTGGAGGAGAAACCCTGCAGCTGCACAGTGGAGCATCAAAGACTCTCTCGGGAGAAGGAGCTTTAATGCACCCACCCCCCTCCCCCCGCCCCCCAACAATTCCACACCACAGCTATAATCACTTAGAGAGGATCTTGTTACCACTCCACCCTTTCCGGGATGCAAAGAAGTGATTTTGCTGCAATACATTAAGTTTCCTAACCTGCCGGGGCAAAGATGACACTTTTCCACACTATCTCAGTCAACCACAACAAAATACAAAAAATATTTTATTAAAAATAACTAAGTAGTGAAAATAAAGCAGGTGTAAAAGTAATTGACTGCAAATGATAATTGACATTTAAATAGAATAACTACTTTATATTGTCATATCAAAAGGTAGTAATCTCACACTTTGAGGTTAAAAATAGCAACACTCCATTTCGTAATTAAGGGCAGTAATTCAGTGCAGATCACACCTATTCAAAGCAGTAACTCTAACTATGCATAAGCACAGAGCTATAAGTGATTTCCTTTTAAACAAGATATTGACGTTACCTTGGCCACCTTAGGAATCCTTGACTGGTTCTGCTAGAGACTGACAGTGACCATCAGCCTTGATGAAGCTGAACAGACGGACGCTGAAAATGACAGAGGATGATAAAAGACTGAGGAGCTGTGCACACCTGCTCCAGAGACGCCCACAGCTGCACAGGCAATATGTACCACAGCCCATAATTAACACTTACCCAGGCAAACGCCTCCCTCTTCCGCTAAATTAACACGTAGAGTGCTACCCTGGACTCCCTGCAACTCTGAGGTGTTTTTTCATACTTTTCTATCCTGTTTTACAAAACATGTTCAAAAGTATTTTAACCAAATGTCAAATACCAATGAAATACTTCAAAAATGTTGCTGACAAAGACAAATTTACCCATTTTGTCCACATCAGAAGAGCCAGATTTTACTTCATCTTCTGTCATTCATATTGACCAAGTATGAGATCAACATGCTTACTTCATTCTTAGGTCTTAATAAATTTGCTGTGATAGCTCCATTTAACCAGTTTGTCATGTTTCACTGAAGTATTAATCACACTGAACACAAATCAGTTTCCACATCGCTACATCTAAAAAATTCTCATTAGCTGTTATGTACTCTTCAGTCCCTCTCTCACGCAACATTATTGGTAAAATTCCAAGCGTTAACAGTTTCTCTGTAACATGACGTGTTAAAAAGCATGTTGTGTTATGAACAGAGCTTTGAAAGTGATACGTGAGAGGCAGTCGGCAAAGGATCCCGGCGTCCCCACCCACCAGCGACCTCTGCTGTTTAATTAGTCATCCACAGTCTGCCTGCAAGATGACTACTTGAGGTGTCTTCCTAAAGACTTGGCCTGTGATTGCTCGGCTCAAGAATATCTGGCTGCATTAACGAGACCTCAGCTCTCAGGCACCTGTTATATTATGTTACCTCTCAGAAAGTGACATCTTTTTTCAATTCTTTAAATTAATTTTGGTTGAGAAGGTAGAGACTCTTGGTTCAGATAGAATAAGGATAATCAACATGTTTTTATTGCAAATGAAGAATCAATAGCATTCAATAGCCATGTTATGTCTCAAATATTTTCTGGCTAGATGGTCTGTAGTTGAGGTGAACATACAGGATACTGTCTGTGTTTTTACATGTTAATTTGAGGAGATGGAGAATAAAAGTAATTGGCTATTGGCAGCTTAGCGATGTTACCTGGACAGCTAGCATACTTAGCTAGCTAACTATTTAAAGTGCATCACTAGGGTTAATACTGAAATTTTATTTGAGACATTAAACATTAGACTATTCCTTAACATTATGTAACACGACACACAGAGCTAGTCTTTTTTGAATTGTTTCCAGTTACAACCACAAGTATTTGATTTCCTCTTTTATTTCATATTCCTCTTGCTGAGTGGTTTCAGATAATCAAATATAGTATTATACAAGGAATACCCAAGCAAAGCCAATATTGCCCTTGTGAAAAAGTAATCGCCCCCTTAAACTTAATATCTGGTTGGACGACCCTTAGGGGCGATAACTGCAAACAAATGTTTCCTATAATTTGATATGAGTTTCTTATATCTCCGATGAGGACTCCTGGCCCATTTTTCTTTGCAGAACCTCTTTAACCCAAACAAATCTGTAGGTCCTTGAGCATGAACTGCACTTTTCAAGTCCTGCCACACTATTAGGTTCAGGTCAGGAATTTGACTAGGTCCCTACAACACTTTAATTTAGCTTTTTTCGAAATTCAGATGTGGATTTGCTTGTATGCTTAGGATCGTTGTCCTGCTGCATCATCCAGTTATGCTTCAGCTCATTTGTTAGTTTCCCTGTGTTTGAGGAGTTGGATCTTACCCAGTTTGTTAGCTTCTGATGTTTAAGCAGCATAGCTGCATTTTACCATATGCACAAGTGCACATTAATGGAAGCTGAGTGACATAAATATTGAGTCATAAATAAAAGCTCTGGCACCTATCATCAGAGCAGAGGGTATCTCACCACCCTCCTCTCTTCTGAGGCTTCCCCTGCTCAGGAATGGAACTGAAAGCATCTGTGCACAGCATCACGTAAGCAGTAAAGCACAGACTTCACCTGGCCCTCATAATTCTCAGCTTTCATTGAGTGTCACCTGGTTAGCTGAAGCCAGTTTGTTTTTCTTGTAACTGCTTAAGGAAGATTGATAGTTTTGAGGTTTGGATCAATAACATTCACACCATGTTTCCCTTCCTGTTGTACACCCTCCAATTTCTGCAGTAAGATTTAACCTTGACTCTAGGTCAAATACCATCACATTTCTCTATTTCTACAATGTTATGCTTTGGTTTCAGTGTGTGGTTGTTTTTATTTTTTACTTTTTTTCTAAATTTGGTTTTTGTAATTGGTTGCTACTGGTGCTTAGTATTAATTAGTTTGCATGTATAATCTAGAATCTTCTGAGGATTAGTTTTTTTTCCCCAAACATGTCTGGGCATCCACATTTTACACACACACTAAGGTTCAAAAACAGAAATCATTCTTCATTGCGTATTTGTGTTGACAGACCAGGTACTCTGCCAGTATTATTGCTGAAAGCTGTTCTGAAAGGATCCAGGGACCAAGACAGGACATGGAGTGTAAAAAGTAGGTCAAGAGGTGCTAGCAAATCCCTGTTCCTCATTAGTTTTCATTTGCAGGGCCTTGCAATCTTCCAACCACAATGATTTGTATTTCTTTTATGTGAGCACAGGTGAAGTGTTCCTGGAGTGCTTGAGAAAACTCATTTATTTTCATATAAAAATGACAAAGCAACCTTACCTGGTGTTTTTATATTTTCCAAGTAGACTTTAAAGGAAAAGTTGCTCTTTAATCAGCTGTCCATGGTCGGAAAATGTTTCCATCTGATGGCGAAGGACGGCTTGGGTGAGGCCTCCATCAAAACTCATTATTGCAGCATGGTGGCGGCTGATTATGTTCTGTTTTCTGTCTGTTGTCTGTGATCAAGGTGAGGGCATTCACTTTCTACCCAGCTGTAGGAGGTGTGCAGAAGCAGACGCCAGGTTAAACCAGCACTTCAAAGGGAAAATGCAGGTAGCCACTCAATACCGTGGTTTCCACTCAACTGAGAAACGGTGTGGATTATAAAAGAGATCTAGCACAGTCTTTGCCCTTCATCACTGATAAACCTTTACTCAGGGTAGTGAATATCCTCTGCACCCTCTGTTTGAGAAAAGAAAATTAGCTAAATGTATGAACATTTAAGTAAAAATATGAACATTTATCTAAATGTTTTATACATTTAAGAAACCAAACATTTAGTAAATTTATGAAATATTTAGTTTATGTTTAGCTAAATGTTTCATACATTTCGTAAATGTATACATATTTGCATAACGTTATATTTGCAAATTGTATGACATTTTTACTTCATGTTTTAAACATTTGCTAAAAGTTTGCAACATTTAAGGGGAAAAATAATTTCTAAATGTTTCAACCATTTACAGAATGTTGAAAGCTACTAAATAATAAAACATTTCGCTGAAAATTATTTTTTGACTTAAATGTATACATTTAGAAAACTATATTATATATTTAGATTTGTTGTTTCCAACATGATAAATGTAGGAAAAAGTGACATTTCTTTGCTTAAAAGTGAGAAAATGGAATATTTCAGTAACATGTGGAAAAAAAGTCATGGTAAAAAAATTGCAGCTTATGTCACATTCAGCACACCATACAAAACTGACTTAAAAGGCGGTCTGATGGAGGTAACAAGCCACCAACAGAGTTGATACGTTTAAAATCCTTTCCAGTACTTTTCTGAAAGTGCCCTCAATAAAAATTCCACCTCAGAACGGAACATTCTGTTCCTGTATCTGACTTCATTTTCCTTTAATGCCAGGCAGTTTGTCAAGGCTTCAGTATATGACACATAGAAAGAGCTCGCCTAAAATCTCTAGTGTTTTAATGTGCCGACGTGAATGTATTCACAACCATATATGATATTCAATAATTCTATTCTGCTGCTGTATACAGCACAATCACGACCACAATGATCACACTCAGTAAATATGTGGAATGACTAAGAATCATAGTACAGGTTTACCTACACCTGAGGCTGAAGTATATTTTTATTAAAAACTTGGATTTTGTATCGCTTATTCATGTGCTTTTTTTGGTTTCCTGTTCCCAAATGCCAAATACCAGAAATTAACCAGAGGATTAGCCCCAGTTCACAAGGTCTTTTATATCACAAGGTATTTTTGTATTCCATCTGTTACAAGTAGAAGACCAAAACTGGTTTCTTTGATGCGTGAGCATTACTGATTGGTTCAGCTCAAATCAATACAACCTAAACAACATTTGATTGTGTTTTGAGATGGTCTAAATATCTGATTGGGTTTTGAGATCATGAATTAGTAACAGGGATGTGCTTGACGGTGTTCTGGCATTAAAGAAGTTTTCCAAATGCCACACTCACCATATTAAAAAAAACCAGGCAGGTTTCAGAAATGCCCTCCAAAAATCACAGTCCCAGTTACAATACTTATTAAGTATTATTGCTTTCCAAATTGAGAATAAATGTTCTTGTCCCTTCTTCCAGAACTTCTTTGCTGGCACACAACTCCTCATCAGAACTATACTACATCTTTAAGAAAAAACAAGATGATGGCCCTGGCTTCCCAAACCTATCTTTGCAGTAAGATGATTATAATGCCCCTGACTTTCAGTCACTCTAAGATGAAAGACGGGTTGGAAAACCAGGTTGAGAATACGGTAACTTATTTCTTTCACCTTAACAAGTTGCTTTAAACTTTCAAGACATCAGAGACAATCATAATTTTCTGCACACCACTGGGTTTTTTGGGTACTTTCTTAGACAACTTCCATATGTAGCAGAGAAGCATTTCCAGCATGTAAAAAGCAGTGCTTGGTCTGGCTCTTGAGCTGAGCTGAGATGTGAAAGAGTGGTATTAACAGGATATAGACAAACCAGTGCCCACACACATCCCTTTGGCTGATGGAACAGAAATGGATTAAAGGTGAATATAAAAGCCCGATGACTGTGTGCAATTTCTCCTTATGCTCCACTCTCCAAATGCATTTAAAATATATGCTGCCGAATGTCACACTCCAAGAAAAGACATGTCGGAGTACTCTAAAAAAGTGAGTTCCAGCAGAGCTGACAACAATACCATCAGACTGAAACCCAGTTGGTGGACGCATAGGTAACAGAAACAACAGGGTTCCAACAGTAATGGCCTCCGGTGATGGAGCATTTTCTGATATGGTTTGGCTGCACTCATGCCCTAACAAAGCAAGCTTGTCAATTATTACTTAATGGTACCAAGTAATCATCTTTTCACCACATTAAAAACATCACTTTTCTGTAGATGGGAATGCCATCTAACTTGTATTTTTCCAGGAGGAACTTTTGTCAAAATACAATAAACTGATATTTTTATTAAATTATATTCAACATCCGTTGCATTTATAGATTTCCTGAATCATTTAATTCCATAAATAAATTGCATGAGTACTCATCCTATGTGTTGAGCAGCAGTATGTCATGAGGTCATGGTTCTGCTGGTCATTGTATCTGAACCCGGTTAAAGCAGTAATGGGATAAAGCAAAGGAATGACACTGCTCCCACTTCAAATAATCACATGTGAATTTAATGACTGTCTTGTGCCAATGTGGTGTCATACTCCTCCTGCAGAATTCCATATGGTGTTGACTGTGCCACAGTGCGTGTTCAGTAGCCGTGATGGTCACATGATGGCCCAACACCCCATTAGTGGTTCCAGTTTCTGTTCACTATCTGTAACCATATATTTAAAAGATGATATATGCACAAAAGCATAAGCATATTTCAAAAGTAATTAAAAATTAGCCGAACAAAAAAGCATGAATTTTAAAGCAATGCAATTCTACACCAAAGAAAACAGGACACTCTGAAGCACTTATATTGGATCAGTGATACTTTTAGTGCATACATTTCTCCAGCTCCCTGATCTCAAACTCAGGGGAGATTACTGCCACTGTTGGGAAGAATAGCATGCTTGTCTTACTGTATTTTTCACATATGGACATGAGCTACAGTTTTGCTCCAACCTCTTAAAAACCTGACTAAGCACTACCTGTTCGGTCATGGCTGCCAGGTCTTCTTGTGTCTGCTGGGCTTGATGCATAATACAGTAACGTAAGATGATGTATATAGCGTAATGGGCAGCAGTTTTGTATAATACTTAAGGAGCTCAGCATTGCTGTTGAACCATTGAGCAAGCTACCTAATCCAGCTGGCTTCAGTGAAATACCCAGCCAATGATGCTGTCATCATTTTAATGTTTGCATGTGCCAATAGACGCCATCATATCCAAACAGATGAGAATAGTAATCAGGTAATATTAGGTTGGTTATAAACCAAGTGTTGCTGACTACGCCCCGCTCGTTTTTTAAATGTATTTCTTTTCTGAAGTAATACAGGGAGGATGCTCAGTTTTACATTATTTTGCTAATGAGGACTTCACTAATTAGATCATGCTTTTCTTTAGAAAGGGAATATATTGTCCAAACTTCCTTATTCAGCTCTGCCTCACTCCAAAACATCAATTTGCCCATACAAAAGTGGCATTTCTGCTAGCAAGGGTGTTTTCACTCCTCAAAATAGAGTACAATGTTATATTGTGGATGTCCTTTTGTCACCTTGAAAATTATGTCTGTGCCATTTTTCTCAGTTAATGAAGAGTACACAAAAACAGCATGCCCCAGGTTTGTGGAATATAATAAATGGAAAAGGGTAATGCAGGCATTTTAAAACTGCTTCTCTGGAGAGAATTAGGCAGTGGAGGGCCCTGGGGGCCTGGATCGTGGCTATGGGTGTGACCTTTCAAATGCACTATAAACTGTGCTTTTCATGGTCAAACCCCCTTTAAACTTCTGACAATGCAATTCCATTCTTTTTCATTGTCAGAAGGAAGTGCCTCCAGGATAACTTACTCAAACTCACTGACACGCGAACAAACATACACAATACGCAAAAATTACAGCAAGCTGCACTTTCATAAGACAAAAGGCCAATCAGACTCCAAAACAATTCCTTTGCAATGCAAAGAATTCAGTGTGTGTACATGTGATCTCCATCGTAATCAGCTACAACTGCAAGGAATTTAGTCAAAATGACATCCTAGACTTTCACTTAAGTTATTGCATATCTCCAAGTAGCAACAGTCAGTTCATGAGTTTAAAGCAGGGGTGCCCAAAATTTTTTGAGCCAAGATCTACTTTTATAGTTGTCAGTCTGCAAAGCTCTACCAGTCCAAATAGTGAGCCGTACCATTGCTGATAGCCTACCTTTGTATTTAATATGTACATAACACATGTAGAAATGATCCAGATATAATAAAAGGCAGTTTTCTAAGTTGGAAAAGTGGAAATAAATGTATTTCTCTGCCTTAGTGGGAACGTTAGCACAGCTGGTTTCTCGTAGTCGGAGTAGTAGGAACTAGTTGCAAGCCTTAGGCGGGCCACAAAATGGTCTTCCATGATTGTGGATCTGTACTTTGACTTGACAATTTTCATGTGAGAAAAATCTGACTTGCACCAATAGGTTGATGCAAAAACTCTGTCAAATTCAAGGTGCGTCTTCTGAGGTTGGGATACTTTCGCTCCTGCTGTGACTTCCAGTACTCTCCATGAATGACATTGAGATCAAATCCCAAAGTTGTCCTGGATTTGATCTCAGTATCATTTTGCAGAGAGAGAATCTCATTCTCTTTGGAGGCAATGCAATCCACATCAATGCCTGTGCCAAATTCAAAACACAGATAGCTGGTCACAGGCTCAATAGATGCAACGTCAATAAAACGCCTTTCAGATTCTGACAAGATATCGTGAACTTGCTCCTCATAATGTGTACACCCAAGCTGCACAATGAAGTTCTGCCTGCATGTGAAGAAAGTTCCGTGGGTCACAGCATTGCAGCCCACTTGACAGCAGTTGTAGCTTGTTTTTAAATGTGTTCACTGAACTGATCATGTTGATTACATGTTTTTCCTTACCCTGCATCTCTAAATTAAGTTCATTGAGCAGGTCAGTGAGATATGTCAGGAATGCTAAATCCAAAAGCCACTGGTAGTCCTCTAGCTGTACATATTCTGCATGTTTCGAAAGCTTCCGGAAATCATTTATTTCAGGCAACAACTCACTGAATCTCGCCAAAAATGTAGCTCTGCTGAGCCATTTTACATCTGTGTGCTACAGCAGGTCTGTTTGCTCTATGCCTGTCTCCTCCAAGTGAGCACGGAATAGCCTTCTCAGTAGACTCCTGGCCCAAACAGAACACACAATCTTCATTGCAACATCCATAACCTCTTTCATGTTTAAAATCCACCCACACAACACTTGCTGGTGAATTATTCAATGATCATTAGGGAAATCTGGGAAAGATTCATTCCGTTTGCACAATGCAATTAACCCACTTGTGTGGCCTACCATCGCTGGAGCACCACCGGTTGTAATGGAGATGAGCTTAAAGAGGGGCAATCGGCGCTTTTGAACAAATTCCATGAATGTGTGGAAAATATCCTCACCTCTAGTATGTCTTTTAAATGGCAAAATGGTGAGAAGCTTTTCTTTTGCTCTCATATCTCGAAACACCATTCTGATGAAAACATATAACTGTGCCATTTCCTCCATGTCGGTCAACTCATCAAACAGAAGAGAAAAAACGCTCACATGCGTCATTGTCCTCCTTCAGTTGCTCCTCAAGGTCCTCTGCCTTTCACTCACATCACCGTGTCATGGTATTCGTGGATAATTGGACATCCTTAACAGCAGTCATGACATCTGTTTTATTCTTGAATTCACTGTTTTGAAATGGCGCTCCAAATTTCCCTTCTTTTGTAAGGCCACGCTCACAAGACAGATGGTCTTCGAATTTGAATAAACAAAAAAAATAAAGAAGAAGAAGACTCTTACGTGGAAAGGTATGAAGTGGAAAGCAATCTCCATGCAAAAGGGTATTCCTGTCATTAGGCTTCCTGTATAAACCTGTAACTAACTGTTGTTCTCTTTGATGATCATGCTATATTATGAATGTGTTTATGTGTGAGTGCTTATTACTGTTACTTGCATTGTGAACAATATTGGTTTGCCACTCCATAAGCTTTCAGCTTGCTAATAAAAAAGACATGCTAGTTAATTCTAGCACAAACTAGAATTAATAATAGTTTCATGCTAACTGGAAGGTTATGAGGCTGTAAATCATTTACATATGGGGGAATTCTGACTTGAGGGTGCTCAGCGTATTTTCCGTGGGAATAGTTATGCGGAAAATACTTACTCGTATTCTGACCTGGTTTATGTGGCCACGCCCGGCCCGCGCAGGGCAGAAAAGTAGGAGGACCCATAGGATCTTGAATAATGCTAATTTAGCCTGGAAAAATGACACGCCCCCCCCCCATGAAAACTTGATGGCCAAGCAATGTTTCAGAGTTTTCTTGTACTCATGTAACCCAG
Organism: Albula glossodonta; assembly: GCA_019788955.1. Lineage (NCBI taxonomy): Eukaryota > Metazoa > Chordata > Actinopteri > Albuliformes > Albulidae > Albula > Albula glossodonta. The sequence goes on along the minus strand of JAFBMS010000892.1, from coordinate 1,678,973 downwards.
TTGTAAAAGGTCTACGACGTAACAATGAAACTTTAACTTTGAAAGTTGAATGAACAACAGGCAGTCAGCTGGCCTATGTCATGCAATCACTTGGAATCTACAGAGTTTTGAATTGTTAAGCTTCTAAAAATTCCATGATTAAAATAGCATTCCATTTCAGTTACAAGATACGGAAGAAATTGTGTTCTTCATAGGTTTGACTGTTCGGATGAAAATATACTGATAGATTATTTGTAAAAGACGAGTCAGTGGATATAATATACAATCATAGTGGTACTGCCAAAAACATTCAAGACTCTCGCTGTCTCGCTAGCCAAAAGGTACGGCATTACATCCCAGGCTACAGGTAAACAGCGTTTGCAATTGTCATACTATGCACTTAATTGAAGGCCTAATGAGAAAAGCTTGAGCTGCAGGATGGTACTCAATTAATCAATTTGCCTGTGTAAAATTGTTGCATGGTGACAGTACTATGTAAGGTTAATTGGTTCCATGATTGTAGACCCACTATGGCGACATCGGGAAAAAAAACGTAAACCAAACTTTGTGGACGAGGAGCTACATGTTCTCGTCACTGAAGTGGCGAACTACAACACCATTCTTTAAGGCGCAAAAGCGCTCAAAGGTGATCCAGTGCGAAAAAAAACGAATATGGGATAACATAGCCCGGGATGTGAGCTCTGTGGCAATGTGCAGGAGAGAGGTGGCAGACTTAAAACATAAATAGAGGCACCTGAGAGTCGGCATCAAAATGAAGCTGGCAAGGCACCGGCGGTCCACTGCGGCAACTGGTGGAGGTCCAGGCTCTCCATTACACCTCTCCTCGATCGAAGAGCAACTAGCAGCGACCTTGTCTGCAGTCAATGTACAGGGGGAGAGTGAGAGCGTGGACACAGATCAGGGGAAGTCATGGTTAAACCTCAATTTAACACTGAAATTTGTGTTCAAAAACCACACGGATTCGAAGTGAACTTGGGTTTATTTGACTTAACAAAGCAATGTATTGAACACAAATGTCTTCTATAGTCGGGGAATCCTCCACGAGCGCGGATGCTAGTGCTGCCGCTGAACAGGCCCCCGGAATCCAAATTGGTAAGCAACCCGCTGCTTCTGTGAGGCCAGTAGTGCTGCAAAAAACCAAACTCTGTTAATTTTCCTTGTTTCCCCTCAGTGTTCTTCCCCTCCAGTCCTGATGACAATGGTGCACCTCTAAACCTACGTGTACGTGAAGAGGATGCTGAGACGGTGGAAGATATGGGTGCTCACTTCCCAGATGACCCTGCTTACCACCAGCAGCAGCAAATAGCTGAGGAGCAAACGGAGTGTGACCATCAACAGCAGTTCCGCATATTCCTAGGGAACACTCTAACCTCAATTGACCAGAGCTTACAAAATCTGACCGCTTCAGTGCGGGATCTCGCAAATGTCCTACACAACCCAGAAGCTGCCCCGTCTCCAGCTTTGGAGTTGCGCCCACGCACCATGTCAGCTCGCCGGTTCACCAGAACCAGGGGAGGCAGGAAAAAAAGAAAGATTTAAAATAAAATATTTACTGTTGTCATTCGTGTTTAATATCGTAACGTTACACAATGTAAATGTGATATTGCTTAACCCATTATCGCCTAGCTTTTTAATATGACAAAACTTGGTTGAATAACGAAAAATGACTTGAAATGAGCTTTCCTGCAAAAATGTTGGATACCGTATGTAAGGTCTAAGAGGATGACAGTCTAAAACTCCCATTGTAAACCAATTCCAAGTACAGACTTGTGACCAAAATACTAACACCTGAAGGCTGCTATACTATGGCCCCATAGGCACAATATTGACCTTCAACACACAACCCCCTGAGGTTTGCTGTGTAACATACCCAGGCTATGAGAAATGCAAATTGGCAAGTAACTGCCGGTGTCTGTGTGCCCCAGCATGGTCCATGTCCGGATTATCTTCCTCCTGTTCCTCCTGCTGCCCCTCCTCCACCTGTTGCCCTCCCCCCTCCTCCGTGAGAAGAGGTAGCCGTCTCGCCGCTGCCATGTTGTGCAGCATGCAGCACACAACTGCAACACGGCAGGCTTTGCTAGGTGACAAAAGAATAGTGCCACCAGAGGCATCGAGGCACATGAAACGGCTCTTCAGGATGCCGAATGTGCGCTCTGTGACACTTCTGGAAATGCCCACAACATCTCCTGACACTCTATGAAATGACCCAATGGCCAGGACGGAGAGTGCACTGGTCACCCTCAAGAACAATGGAACAGCAGTTGGGTGATCAATTGAGCTCTGCAGGTCTTCTGAGAGCAGCCTACAAAGGAACCAAATTGCTTCCCTATCCATTCAGAAACGCTGCAGGCACTGCCGATCAGTGATTCCTATTGCGTTTAAGTGGGGTCGAAGAACCCTGTCTCGCCTCACAACCCTCTGCAGGGGATGGTCCCGCCTACGCCTTTTTCACTCCCTCAACAGTTGTTATAAAAATGTAGTGATGGTGCTTTAATAAAAGTGCATGATGGGCAATGTAGGAAGTGTGTCGGGTGTGTATAAAAGGAAAGGAAGGTTCAGAGCGCGGGCGGGAAGATATAAATGAACAGAGGAAATTGAGCACTACTTGTCCTACTTCATGCAATACGGTAACACTGACGACATGCAATATCAAAGTGTGATCGATATCGCACAACTTAATACAGGGTTGTGATGTGCGTAAGATATGCACCCTGAAAATCTGCTAAGTCAAAGTCTGAATCCGTGTAGAGAGTATTTTAATGAGACACGCCCCGATTTCAATGCATCTCCACCCCAAACGCGCAAGTCTCCCAAGCACGCGTAAAGGTTCAAGGTCAGAATACGAACAGACACTGAAAAGGTGCAAAGCGGGTCAAAAAAGCGCTTAAGTCGCCCTGAGCACGGGTCTGAATAGACCCCATAGTGAGCATACATGGAGCTATATGCAGTAAGTTATGAAAACAGGTTGCAAACGTTTTGTCAAAACCCCAGTTTATTCATTTCCTGAATATTGGGAGTTTACGGCTGTTACTATTGTTGAAATGCCATTGGTTACAGAAGTCAACAGGAATATGTATGGTCCCTTGATGATGATGAGAATTAATTCTCATTCATTAGTTCTCAGTCTTAAAGAGAAATAAATTATCATGCAGCATTACAGTCAAACATGTCGGGTATACTGTTTTTTTTTTTTTTTTTTGTGAGGATCACAGAATTATGCAATAAAAAATAACTGTAATACCATAAATATAATATTTTGGAAATTACTGTAAACTGTAAACCACACTGGGTTGTGGTAAATATTTTGCTGATTTCATGAGCACCACAAAGCTCAAAAATAATGGCACTTAATCTGGACTTCATCAAAAGACAAGGCAGCATTCTGTCATTGAAATATGTATTGATATATTTATTCTTTTATAACAGATTTAATTTTAGACTTAGATATAATAATTTTGAATTGAAACTCCTTGCTATTTTCTATCGAGGAGCTACCAAGCTAAATCCAAGTATAGACATTACTGAAAATGTGATTGTTCACATATATTCTACACTATTCATACTTTACCACTTAACATTTTGACAGTTTGAACCTGATATAGGATCAGATGGGTATAAATCAAAATTGAGAGTTGGCAATCAATCTAGAATGTAATAATGCAATTAACAGGCCCCTTCTGCTTCCTGTTGATTCAAGCTAAAGGCCAGCATTCAATGCTATAGTCGACCAAATTATTGCATGACACATATTTACTAGTTGCTTGGCATTTTTGAAACTGCAGTAAAATGACTGCTTCTGTGATTAAAACATTTCAGTTTAAAGGAACCAGTTGCAATTCACACACAACTTTTTAACAGTGTACACAAGCCTATGTTCAGTGTTTCATTTGTATGTTCACCCTGGCTGGCCCAAAGGAGGATACTGTAGGGCTGTGGGGATCACAGAACCATGGACTCTCCAGAACTCATGGCCTGAGCTCAGTGAACATCTACGCCAGGTGTTATATATCCAAACTTCCACCTTAAAGCACCTTAATATGGAACAGTGTTATAGCACTGCAAGAGTTGTGACCTCTATACCTCAATGCATTACAAATGAAGTAGAACATATACACACACATCTATGAGCTATGGGGCAGACTTCATAAAAACAAGCAAGTTAAAACATATAATTGCCTGATATGGCAATACACCTACACTTCTGAGTGACAGAAAATATGACAGCTATGTATCAAACGTAACTGCAGTGCATAAATCTGCAGAAACCTTCCGTGCCGTCTTGCTTCTCTTCATTCCTATTCCTGCTTTACACCTTGTGGCTGTTGCACTTCTGTGTACTGCTGCTCTCCTAGATCTCTGAGCTGGCTTGAATTTGCTCAGGGGTAGTCCAGTAAGGTTCAGAATGGGCAATGATGAAGGGAAGTACTGTTTGATGTGCAAATCAAGTTTGTTTGGGGGGAAATCCTGCTCCTCTGCTGTAGAATCAGAAATGCTATCAACAACTCGTTTTCCCTTGTCCAGTATGTGCTTTCCATTTGTGTTGTACACTGCCTGTAAACCCATGTCAAAGCTTGAGCGTTATCGATTCCAAACCACCTGCAACAACACTGTGCATCAGCTTCTTCTGTATCCTGGGGCTGGTGTGGCTGATACAGAGCCTTCATCTCCTCAGTATTCTGGCCATATCCCTGTTTGTTTGAAGCATTTCAGATGTCTCACAGCTAGCCTACTGCTACACCCAACCTGTTGCGGCTCAGTTTATGAGTTTATGTAATGGTCTAAGAGGTGAATTCATGCACTTTACCTGTTTTGTCCTGACATTGACGATGTCTCCAGAGAAAGTCATGTGTTGAGCTGGTGAGGTCTGTCTCATTGCTCTCTAGCAGTCACTCCCAGCTGGCCAGGGGCCAGCAGACACACAACCTGATTGTATCCTGACTGTCATCCGTTGACATGGTAGGTTTTGCATCTGGAGCATGGAATGATGCGAGGGCTTGTTGTCACATGGTCACAAATCAGCGGGGGGAGGTGGGTTGTCATGCAAAACTAAATCGTTTGGCTGAGTTTAGGATGGGAAAAAGGAAAGAACATCCAAAAAAACTGCAGCCTATACACTTTAATACCTATGTATTGGATTTCCCATCAGAAATGTAGATTCTTTTCCCCTGATAGGTTCATTTTATGATATACTTTATTGTTGACAAATGGTCATGTTGTGACCTGATCATTTTTTCCCTGGGAAACATATCCGAAGTGTTTAGTCCACCACAGGGACCTCCTCCCCCCAGCTCTACAGGATGATTCCGTGGCTCCTCTGACTCAATATCGACTGCCCATTGCCTCTCTCCGCACTGCAGGTGCACCGCTAATGACACACTGCCTATGTCGTCAGAGGATTATGCAGTTAGCGTATGTTCGGTTTGTGCACCTGCAGGTGCCTGGTCGACCGGTGGCGGCCATTGGAGAGTACAATCAATACTACATCATCCTGTAGCATCATAATGAACCTCGTCAGCATACACTTCCATCCCTGGCAAGGCTGGGCTAATTGTTGCCTCAGCAAACGTTTTACTCTCAGAGCCACTGGTCGGTAATTCTATAAAACAGCAGAGTGAAGGAAGTTTTAGTTCAGCAGGGCTGTAGTCTTGCCATTTGAAGCCTGTGGGCACACAAACTTTGCACAGAAATGCATTTATGGTAAAGAGGAGGTGAAGGGATGGGATCCAGGGCACAAGCACTTGGGTATGGAGAAGTCTGAAGATGAGACAAGTCAGAAAGAGAAGGAAGAGAATGGGGTTGGTGGGGAGAATGAGACAGAATGACGGTGGAGAGTTGGGATGCCAGTGACTCCCGGAAGGAATCGCGATATCTGCAACTGTCATGCTAAAATAGTCGGCAAAGTCATCGGCAGAGAGGGCAGAGCAGGAGGGCGAGGGCCAACGAGATAAAAAGTTGTGGAGTATAGATTGAAAAAACAAGATCTCAGCTGATGTGATGCTTAAAAGACGGCAGGGGCGGAGCCTTGCAGGATGACCGATCCATTGGGCAGCGGGTTTCCCTCCATTTCCTCTCAGAGTGAGGAGATTACAGTGAAGAGAGCAGTATACAGGCACAGGACTCCAAATAATTTCTCCTCATTTCTAAGATTTATAATGCAGAGGATGTAAACTTTCCATAAGCGATTTGAATATCACCAGGAAGCTAATAAAAACATTGTTTAAATAGACTTCTGTGGGTCATAACTTTTTGTGGGCCAGCAATGTAGACTGTTTTTGGAAAAACTTGGCCCTTGTGTATGAAACAAATTCACGGTCACCCAATTTATGTACAAGAATAACAAAATAAAAATAAATAACTTAAGAATAATGACAATATCAAAAAGTAATTTTTAAGTTAAAACGTAACTATCAAGTTACATTCGAATGACACACAGAAGCTAACAGAAAATCAAAGCTATCTAATTATTTTTAGATGACACCAAAATGCAGTGCCACAAATAATACTAATAACAATGATAATTTTCAATACAATTACCCCTCTTCCTCAGAAAAGTGTTACAACTTTAACTTCCTCTCTACGTGTCATTTCTGAAACCCTGGGCTCACGGCTGACACTTGCTGGTGATCCTCATCATCAGCAGATGGGCCTAGCTGCTAAGAAACTACCAAAAATACCACATACCTTTCACACTTAAATGGTCACGTAACAATTTTCAATCTAACCAAGAAGTGATTCGTAAATATGCCAGTCATGCTTTGAAAACTCCTGGAAAATAAACTTTAATTCACTGCTTTACCGCATCACTTCGAAGAGGGAATAAATGCTCAACAAAAACAGCAATATTAATGAACTCAAGATAATCCCCTGGTGAATAGGTTACCATTACTCTGGAAAAAGTAGCCTGATACTAGAAAAAGCTACATTGTTTTGAATACTGTCACACTTCTAAAGTTAAATTAGCATGGCTACTTTTAGCAACCTACTCCAAAACACTGTCTATATGCAGTGTTACATTGTGCTTACATCATATCTGTTCGCTATAGTTACCTGTCTCAGCACTAGGACCATCATTTCCTGAGTCGCCAGCTGCAAACTTGTTTGTGGTTGAAATACATCTGTTAAATTTGTAAATGTAGTCGCATCATCTGTTATTGCCTTTCTCTTTTTTAACCTTGCCTGTTCTGCTCCACCTTTCCCCCTTTTACTGTCCATTTTTTCACATATGCTTGGTCACCAGCCTGGAATCGACTAATTTGATATCTTAGGAAAGGCCACTCTCATCCAATATCAACATTACATTTTTTGGTGAGTGCCACGGTGGCTTGTCTGGGAACCGGTGAGTGTGTTATTTAAAGTGAAATTGGCCAGCTCTTAGCATAGTAAAAAGTGTTTGCATTTCAGCACTTGTTTCCCTGTTCTACACTTGCTAAACGTGGGCAATTCAGTCTCTGCACTCCGTGACAGATCATATGGTCACAGGTGTACATCCCTTTGTATATATCGATCTGCTCATATCACAGAGCGGAATACTGAGGAGCTCCATCATCACAGTGCAGAACACTGAGGAGCTCCAGCATCACAGTGCAGAACACTGAGGAGCTCCAGCATCACAGAGTTGAACACTGAGGAACTCCAGCATCACAGAGTTGAACATTGAGGAGCTCCACCATCACAGTGCAGAACATTGAGGAGCTCCAGCATCACAGAGTTGAACACTGAGGAACTCCAGCATCACAGAGTTGAACACTGAGGAGCTCCAGCATCACAGAGCAGAACACTAAGGAGCTCCAGCATCACAGAGTTGAACACTGAGGAGCTCCAGCATCACAGAGTTGAACACTGAGGAGCTCCAGCATCACAGAGCACAACACTGAGGAGCTCCAGCATCACAGAGCAGAACACTGAGGAGCTCCAGCATCAGAGTGGAACACTGAGCAGCTCCAGCATCACAGTGCAGAACACTGAGCAGCTCCAGCATCACAGTGCAGAACACTGAGGAGCTCCAGCATCACAGAGAGCTTGACAGTGGGAGAGAGAGAGACTTCCCTCACAGGCCCACTCCACTGCAGAGAAGCACCTCCACGCTCAGACACACACATATACACACAGTCACACACGCGCGCGCACCTCTCCCTTCCAGGGTACTCAGTTGGGCCCATGCGCTGCCTGCCCTCTCCCTCTCTAAGAAATAACTGCTTGCAGCCCCAGATTCTAGCTTGCAGGCTTTCTGAAATACTGGGCATTGACTTCGGCACTATATATTGGCTGGTTGACTTCCTGACAATGAGGTCACAGAGAACCCGTGTCAATGACACTTTGTCCAAGGCCCTGATGTGCTCTACAGGATCACCCCAGGGATGCATTTTGTAACCTTTGCTATTTGTGCTCTACACCAATGACTGCCAGACCATGTTTGAGTCAAGGTTTATAATCAAGTTTGCTGATGATTCTGTGATTGTCAGTCTCTTGCAAGACCATGAGGCGGGTCATGGTCCAGTCTTGGACAATTTTATCAAATGGAGTGACGATTCATATTTGCAACTCAATGTCCTTAAGACAAAAGAGATGATAATTGATTTCCACTGAATCCCTCCTACCGCCGCACCGACTCTTATCAATGGCATAGGTGTGGAGACAGTAAGCCAATACAGGTACTTGGGCACCATCCTAGATGACAAAATGACCTTCGATGCCAACATCAATGTTATCTGCAGAAAGACCAATCAGACTGTTTTTTATTGAGAAAGTTGAGGGGTATTAACGTTGACAGATCGCTCTGGAAAATGTTTTATTCATCTTTTATTGAATCAGTTTTAACTTTTGCAATGATCTGTTGGTTTGGCAGCCTCAGTATGGTTAACAAAAATAGGTCAGAGAGGATTGTTAAACTTTGCCAAAAGACCATTGGCATTAACTTCAATAATTTTGGCCACATTTATCAAGTTAGCGCCACTCAGAGGGCAAAGGCCATTCTGGAGGATACTCAACGCCCTCTTCATGCAGAGTTTTGTCTCCTGCCATCAGGGAGGAGGCACACTTTCCTTAGGAGGGCCAAATCAAACAGATATTTGAGATTGTTTGTTCCGTCAGCTATTGGGTTTTTAAACAAGCTTAAGGTCTACTTGCTACTGCACACACATTTTAAGTAAGGACTACAGAATTAACACTCAGTGTTTTAGATCTCATTGCAACTTTAATATGATGATATTTTATATGCATCTATGTTCTTTATTTATTATTATCTTTTTATGATGTGTATTGGCTGTTGTTGACTGTCCAATCCAATCCAATCCAATCCACTAACACACACTCCTGAAAAAGAATCCCAGTCGGGGATGAATTTTGTACCTTATTTTTGTCTTATACATTGATTAGACCCCCAAATGCTATACAGTGGTCCCTCGCTATATCGCGGTTCACCTTTCGCGGTCTCGCTGTTTCGTGGATTTTTTTAGTGCAATTTTGCTTGCTTTTTTTTTACAGCATATGAACGCGCATTGTGTTCTGCGTCCTGATTGACAATTGATTGGCCCTTAGCCAATCAATCTCCTCCGTGCCGTGTCTCCTGTACAGTACAGAATGTGTTCAGCTTGCCCTTTGATGTTTTGTTCATTACAGTTCTCAAATATAATCAAAGGTGGCATGTCTGTTTATAAGAAACTTTTCGACCAGAAGAAAAAACAGCGCCAACAACTACCCATAACTATGTTCTTCACCCGACAAATGACATCTGCTCCAAGTCCTTCAGTGGAAAAAGACGCGACAGCAGAGCAGCGTCAGGACGAAGAGGCACGGTCAAAGGAACTGTGAAATACACGCGAATCACTATTAATAATTTCTTATGTGTCCATCCTCGTAGGTTGATCATTAAAATTAAATTTGTTTCTAAAAGCTATCATATTTATGTATATGGAAAACGTTTATATTTTTATTTCTCAAATAAATGTTTGGGCCTGAAAACAGCTTTGATCTTAGGTTTCATTCTATAATACTGTACTTATGTTTTAAAATCTACGAAGGTTTGAACTTTGAGAGTGTTTAAACAAGAGAGAATTGTGAGAAAATGTTAATGCCCGTCTGAGAAAAGTGTATAAAGTGTGTGGTGAGGGGTTTTACAGCCTTAAAACATATATAATAATTGTAAAAAAATAAAGCTGACTACTTCGCGGATTTCGCCTATTGCGGGTTATTTTTAGAACGTAACACCCGCGATAAACGAGGGACCACTGTATATACATGTACACAGAGGTTTTAATGTTGTACATGTGCATACAGGATGGAATACAATATAACTTTAATGCAAATATTATAAATTGCATTTGATATAGTTGAATGTTTTGTTTCATCCATTTCAAGAATGAATGCACCATTATAATTTCTAAATAAAGTGATAATGTTACCATAAAATCATCCATGGTTTTCCACAAGAAAAAAGTCATCAAACTTCTTGGGTTTTTAGTTTTTTTTTCTTACCTTGTTTGGTTTTCCCACTTCACAAATATCTCATCCTACATTATTTTTCAACAGGTATGTCAAGGTTGTCATAGACCACAGCTTTGTTTTCCACTGATTGTATTACGACATATAAATATGCTGGTTGTTCTCTAAAATTGATTCCCTTGTGTTGGACTTCATGGAAACTAATGAAATAGAAAATCCCAAAAATCCATTAAAACCCACTAAAAATACTAGCTGAATTTAACCCTCAGAGAAGCAGCTTTGTTACATTGAATTATTAATGGATCATATTTGTTATATTGCAGTTGTTTTGCCAGATACTGAGGACATCAAATTCACCAGACTGTCGTGCTAAAACACCTTCATGGAGGCACTCATGGAATGTGTTGAATAAGGAGTTATTTACAGCATGTCTTATGCAGACCATAAAAATATAAAGATTCAGTAAAGATGGATCGCCATACCAAGCCACTGCCTCCATCAGGAATACCAGGCACAGAAAACATAAATAATTCACTCAGCGTCTAATCACATACCTTCTGAAAGTGTAGAACCAAAACTTCTAGTACAGGGGCCCCTATGGAAAATGCTGGCTTTGGTTGAATAAATATGATTTTGCTTTTATCCGAGTTATTAGATGAATGATTTCACATAGGTTTGAAAAGTTTTGTGTGAAGATGTGCAGCCAAATAAACGATTGAACGGCTAATGCCCACCGATATTTGTCTGAAGCGAGGAAAGCATTCCCTTCAACCAGAGTCTTAAAGAAACTCTTAATGATTTTTTTGTTTCATTATCTCCACGATTCCCATCTCTCTCCAACCAGTCAGAACCAGCCGCCCTCGGCTAGAAATGACAACCAAATCCAGCTAAGCCAGTAGGCCGCATGCTCCAAAGCTCTTTATCTTTGTGTACCAAAGCTCCTTAGAGGGTGACAAAGGCTGGGTTCAGCAGGGCCAAGGCCTATCGACTCGAACCTAATCCTGTTAAGACAGCATGTATCTAATCTCTACCATTTCACAAACACATGCAGGAAAAAAAAATAAAGGTTCAGAACAGAAATCATATTCCATTTTGTTACATGAATTGTGATGGGGGGGGGTATGGTAATGGTTCATATGTTAAACTTCTGAACCCCATTTAAATAACTTTTTAACATGAACCTGTGTTTAGCTGTAAGATGAGTGCCCTTTTGAGTGAATTTTCGGATAGTTACTCCCCATGCAGTCCTTCAATATGAGACAACACTTCAAAACCGTATGGTTCTCACATCAATACTGTATAATTATAGCTATTATCTTAATCGTGATGGAATTTATTGTGTCTTTGTCTTTGCCTACCTAAGCTTCTGCACGTGTGTTCTGTACATGTACCTGTGTGTATGTTTGTATCTGTAACAATGCCTCTACACTGTTGTACCATCATTTATTTACTTTCTTTTTTGGCTTGTTAAATTTCTTGCTCATTGTAGAGTTTGAATGTGTCATAATTCAGTAGGTAATGACATTCTCATAGGATAAACTATGTTTTGTTTGTAAAAGGGAAAAAAATATAGCTAATAATCCTGGAGATACAAAATATGAATAAGTAATAACTACGGTTAGGCCACCCTGCGCTTTGTAAGCAGCCTGAGTCTGTGCTGTTATAGAAGTTATGAAGTGTTCCTAGTGTGACATTCCACTGTCCACAGTCAGTTTGTGCTCCAGAACTTTCCATGGGACCTCTGGAATATATGAGTGCCTCTAAATTATGCTTTGTACACATGTGTATATATCTGCAGTATGTTATAAGATATACTGTATTATATAATATATAATTGGTGTGTTTGGAGGAAAATGTTGTGCATTAATATTGGTCGGCCAAATACTAGTACCGATCAAAGGTAAAGACCCTTGAGTACCATATTCAAGTATTCTACACATTTCTAAGCTATAATAAGTATTAACAGTGAACGGTGAATTTTACCTTTGAAATAAATGTGCAAATTACAGTGGAATTCAATAAAAGCCATGTTTTTCTCTCTTAAGAGTAATCTTACGATCTGTAGGTGCACTGAGTCATGTCTGAAGAGTCTCTTTACATTGCTGACCTTGTGCGCACATTCACATCAGTTCCCGCATGTTTCCAAACCTGGCTTCTCCCAGACACTCCTCTCCTCCCCTGCTGCTTGGTTTCCCATACGCATCTCTCCTCCCCTGCTGCGCGGTCTCATTACTGAAGCCCTTTCCACTCATGCACTGCAGCCCTGAACTTATCTAGAATTACCTGGAGGAGCAGTATGTGAGAACTCAATGTCCGAATCAGTTGCACAGGACATTAAACGGCATGGGTGGGCCAGGCCCACCCAACCACAAGCCTGGCCCATTCATGTCACCAAAGAAAAACAGAAAACGTGTTCTTTTCGAACGGACATTTTGACTAATTCTGTGCCGATCTCCCACCCGTACGAGCAAACACTGGCCGTCTGTATTGCTACTCTATATAGATGGTTGATACACAGCCCCCTAGGAGATAATGCAATGATTGGCGGACTTTGGGTTTGTTTTTGGTGGCAGTGAAAAATAGTGGAGGTATTGCCATTTTTAGCCTCCAGCGACTAAAAATGACATTCTCAACAAAACAAGGTGCAATATGTAACCATTACTTCACCCATTTTTATTTACAATAGCAAACATTTTCATGTTCAGGTCCTTCGTGAACATTCCGGTCAGTAATAGGTGTTCGTACACTAGTTATGACTTTTTGGAGATAATATTAAACTACATTAGACTGTCCGATAATATATTGCTTTTCATACCTAAACAAAGGAAAGTCACAACAGACAGTTTGGTTGTCAGTAATGTCACCATTAAACTTCAGACTGACTCTGCCCCTAGTTACATGTAGTTCTGACGACAGCAGCAATCAGTGATCCTGTTACCTGTGTTGCCAATGATTTGAATATGTAAACCCCAAGTCTGCCATTTTTAAAAAAGTATCCACAGCGATTAATCAGAGGGAGAGACAGATGTTTCTCTGTTGCATGGTATCAGTCCAGATCCTGTCCAGTTTTGTTGGAGTAAACTTTTCTCCTGTTCATGTATGTATGAATATGTGTGGGGGGTTTTTTGCCCCCCTCAAACTGTCCTCGGCCCACCCTTTCATCCTGAGCTGGAGCCGGGCCTGTTAAACAGACTTATCCTTCTAGCTCCCTAGTACAAAGTCCAGGTAATGTCCAGTTAAGCCCATGTGTGAATACAGCAGGTCATTGTCCAGAGAATTCACAGCGAGCGAGTGGGCATGTTGATGACAGTTCTATCATGAGACTGGCGCGAATCCGGAAGAAAACAAACATCCGAGGGCAGCTGCTTTGTACTCTTTTCTGCTTGCCTGTATATTGCTTTCCACTCTTGTTCATATTGTGGATACATCCAAATACATGTAGTATAGATATCAATGCAAAAACAGTCATCATTACGGATGAGTCTGTAGCCTCATCCGCCATCTTCAATGTGCTTTAAACAAAACACGGCAATAAACTTAGTATTCTTTTTGCGTCATGTCTTGCCTCTGCACCCAGGCACCACCCCACACCTAAACCAAATGGAGTATTTCCCATGGGTGAGAATGCGTCTGACATGTGTCTGCCAGTTGTGTGCTACATTTGTGAAAGGGCAAAGTTCATATGAGAAAACTTGAGTGTGCTCAGGTCCTGTCACAGAGCCTCACTGCATTCCTCCAATGAGATCTCCTCTGGATTTCAATACAAAAATGGGAGGAAGAGATAAAGAGTGTGAGATCATCCAATGTGTTGACTGAATTTAACAACTTTTACAACCGTTTGTAAATACATTACTGAAGATAGTGGTAAGAGTTTATTCTGTCTTGGGGTTGTTTGATTATGAAATTCAAAAGGGTCACTACAGCACCTGTATATCTGTCAGACAGTTAGGCATTGCAAATGGATGACAAAAAGCTGCACTATCAGTTGTCTTATTAATAGTTATTATTTGTGGTCTTGTTATCACAGAGCCCTATTGGAGTTGGACAAAATAATTATTTAATAAAAGCACAATAGGGAGACATGCGTAAGCTTAAGCAAGCAAGATATGAATGAACACCAAGCAGAGATGTCTGGAATTATATACAAAGTTGACATTTTGATCACCTCAAATATAGACTACGCCCATGCTCTGTCCATCACCTTAACTCCAGGACAGTAAATGTGGCATTTTAGCACTGATTATAGCGCAACCTGTCCATTGTTTTGATGTACTCTTCTCCAGGCCAGGCAATGTTTCCCAGAGGAAGGTAATGTCCCATCTCTGTATTGACGGGGTACTGCTCCTCATTTATTATAAGGCCCTGCTCCATTCCACTAAACCGCATTATAGTAGATCTCATACATTCATTTTACAGGACAAGTTTAACTCTAAACATACAGCATTTTCTCTGCATCAAACACACATCTTATGGCCTTTGCTCTCACTGCTGTGATAAATGTTAAATATCACAACACCATTCTTGCACAGCCCATTTCATCCTGGGCTGTAGGGATTCTTGTGCCAGGGATAAAAGGAATATTTCTCAGCTTAAAAATCTTTTTTCCAATCTTTTTAAAAAAATCTTTTTTCGTGTGTGTATGTGTGTGTGTGTGATAGTACCTGTATGTTTGGCAAACAGCCTGATTAGACTGAAAAGCTGAAATGTACTAACTTAGATAAATAGTTCATTTGATCTTACAATAAGAGCAAGTTTTATTTTATTTTAAAAGTATTTTAATCATCGGCTCCATAATTTTTACCTCCAAAATCAATCAATTCCAATTTAAAAAGAACCTTTGTCAGTGGTTCTTGGGCATCTCTGCACAGACTTTCTGTGGGGAGTAGCATTCCATTCTGAGGAGCAAGTTTTGGGAAAGAGACAACAATTAGCGTTGCTTTAGCCATTATTTCGTGAAATAAAGACCAACAGTTGGAAGGAGGTTGAATAGGAGGACAATATGAGGAGGAAGTGTTGAGACAGTAACCTGAAGGTTGTATGATGTCAAACATGTTAGCGTATGAAACTGTTGAAACCCTGGAGTTCTCCAAAGCAGGGATTATGGAACCATTTGCAGAACATTCCACGGGAAATTTCCATGACACAACAAGCCACATCTACAACACTGCCAATACTGTAACACCACATGGCACAAAACTGGAAAGGTTGCTTCTGGAAAGGTTCTTTTTAACTTCTCTTTTTACACCTCTTTCCACTTTCACCTCTTCCAGTATTGCAACATTATTACACACTAAACCTCAAATTAAGCAAGAAGACCATATAACCTGATGCAGCTCCTTTAGTTCAGTATCTCAGTTGACTCCTTGTCCATAATATTCATCCCTTGAAAAAAACAGACATTCTAACACTCTAAAATTCTAAGGAGTCAGAAAAGAACCTGGATGATTCAAAAAATATTTTTCACCACCTTCAGAAAAAGATGAAAATACCTAACACTTACTGTATAAGTATAAGGCAGAAGGGTACGGTATTTTCAGTTTGCTTGCCATTGATGCTTTAATGTGGAAGAACTACGCTTTGTCATTTATGATACTTGTTTACAAATATTGCAGTCTCTGGATGGTTCAGATTTAATTTATCATGGTCCTTAAGCAATACCCTTAAGTAGTGAAACGCTACACTAACTTAATCGCTGTCACTGGACACACAACTAAGTACAGAGTCACAGATTTTACTATATAATGCAATATTTCATACTAATTCCATTGTTTTTTCGATTGCTAACATGCATTGTTCAAAACTCTTCATGCAGTCAGCAAAACAGCAGTCTATGTGGACCAAACCATGAATCATTGCTTTCACACAAAATGCATCCAATGACAACATTCTCCAAAATCCATTAACTCTTTTCTCATTCATACTCCACCACCTGCAAAACACAATTATATTTGCAGCACATTTTTCAAATGCTAACACACTGGTTTCAAAACTGTTAAAAACACATTCAAAACAGAATGATGGCAAATTGCATGCATGTCTGCAGTAACCATATTGAAATATATAAAAATCTTAGCAGAATATGTAATCATTCCAAACACAGGTGATTGCAATTTCAGCTGAAAGCTTACCCAGGTGTCCTGTCTTTAGTCTCATTGGCAAACAGAAAAAAACGGAATGGCTTCGGAATGATTTAGTTTGGAAAACATGGAACAAGGAAAACAGGTTGGTGGGGAAGGAAGAGTGAGGGAGTGTGGTGAAAGGAGAGGAAGACCAAGAGCGGTGGTTTCTGATGAGATAAGGGCCACAATTATTGACCATCTTGTAAACCATGGTCTCTGTGAGAGGCTGGTTTAAGTGTGCAACCAAATCTGCAGCGTTCAAGAGTTGTAACAATAGTATGAATTTTCCGGGAAAACAACAGGTGAGATGTGCATCCTTCAATGATAACTGAACTACATATTACAGTCCAATACATTGCATTTTTAAATGTCCTGACAATTTGAAATATATTGATTGTTTTGTGTTTTCCAGTAGGATCCAAATTCAATGAGCACATTCTCCAAAATCCATGAACTCTTTTCTCATTCATACTCCACCACCTGCAAAACACTATACAGACGCTACCCTACTTACAAACATTTCAGTTACGAATGTTCATACATACGAACACACCTGCCGTGATAGTGAAAATAATGAAAATTTTGTTCACAATCTTCCGAAATTGCGAATTTAGAATCGTGCGCCTTCTGCATAGTACGTTGTTTCGCCGCAATCCACGTCGAGCAGCACCTCGCCTTGCCCACAGCTGAGTCAGTTTGTGTGTACATGTTCACTGGTGTTACATGCGTTTGTTTGTGCTCCAGCTGTTCGCAATATTTCGTTGGTTTTTTAATAAAATTATCCCATCCATAATGGCTAATGGAAAGCGTAAGGCAAGTGATTATAGTGGCAGTGCTAAGAAGCAGCGAGCAATCTCTATGGAAACGAAGATTGCCATAATTAAGAAATTAAGAAAATGGAGCACTGTAAGGCTTCAGTACCCATGTAGTCAACGATAATTACCAAGAAAAGGGGAATGCTGATAGAGGAGATGGAGAAACTTCTGTGCTTGTGGATGGAACACCAGAGGCAGAGACGGACACCATTTAGCCTTATGCTCATACAAGAGAAGGCTAGAAGCCTTTTTGAAGATCTAAAAGCTTAGGCAGGTAAAGACGCCTCAAATGAGAACTTTTCTGCGAATTATGGCTGGTTTCATCATTTCAAGAAACGTGGCAATTTGCACTACGTACCAGTTAGCGGCGAGTGCGGACAAAGAGGCGACAGCAAAGTTCCCGGACACGCTTAGGAAAATAATTGAGAAGGGAGGTTACACCCTTCAACAGATTATTAATGTTGATGAAACTGGCCTCTTCGGGAAAAAAATGCCAGAAAAAACTTCATATCAGTCGTGAGGAGAGGACAATGCCAGGATTCAAGGCTGCGAAGGACAGGCTAACGCTGCTGCTGGGTGGCAACTCTGCAGGTGAGTTCAAGTTGAAACCGCTGTTAGTTTACTGCCATTCCACATGCTCTGAGAAATGTGACAAAAATTGGTCGAACCGTCATCTGGATGTCGAATTCTAAAGCCTGGGTCACTCTTACTATTTTTGAGGACTGGTTCTTTCACCATTTCATTCCCGAGGTGAAGCTGTACTGCCTGAAGAAGGGAATTCCGTTCAAGATTCTCTTAATATTGGATAATGCCCCAGGGCATCCACCCCACTTGGATGATTTCCACCCAAATGTTGAGGTTGTGTATCTACCCCATAACACAACCTCACTTCTCCAGCCAATGGACTAAGGTCTGATAGCCCACTTCAAAAAATATTACACTCGTCGGACCTACAGACAAGCGTTAAAGGAAGTGGACTCTGGTGTCAGCTTACGCGACTTTTGGAAGGGCTACAATATTTACAACTGTGTCCAAAATATTGATGCTGCGTGGAAAGAAGTGATGGCTACAAATATGAGTGGTGAGTGGAAGGCTTTATTACCACAATTTGTCAACACCTTCGAGGGATTCGAAAGAGGATCCAAATGCCATAGTCACCAGTCTAATTGGCCTTAGTAAGAAACTTCATCTGGACCTGGGGGAAGAAGATTTTGAGGAGCTGTTTGAATCTCATTCTGAGGAGCTGACGAACGAACATTTGATGGACCTGGAAGAGATTCAGCGTAAGGAGGATCAAGAAGATATAGGGGAACCTGTTCCGTCCAAGAAGTTTAAGACAAAAATGATGGCCGAGGAATTTTCTCTTATAGAGAGGGGTCTCCGTATGTTTGAGGATCAGGAGCCCAACGCTGAGAGATTCTCAAAAGTTTCAGCGGGAGTTAATGACTCTATTCTGCGCTACCGTCTTATGACGAGAAGAAGCGGGATATGGTGCAAACTTCCTTGGACACATACTTCAGATCAGTGCCCTCTACCTCAAAAGCCTCCTCAAATGTTGAAGCAACTTCCAATATCCCCGAAGAATCCCTGACTGTTGAAGTTGTTGACGAAGAAAATGAAGTTGACGACCCTGACGACTCTATCACCAAATAGCCCCACACACCCTCCTGTTGTCCTCTCATCCATCACCTCAAGTTTATTGTACCAATTTCAAAGGTAAGAAGGTTTTATTATTATAATTTTTATTATTATGTATTATTTATTTACATATAAGACACAGTAAAACACGAAGTTGCAAAATAACGACTTATGAACAAATTCACCATAGGAAACACCTTCCCAGTCTCTAACCTGTTCGTAACTTGGGGAGTGTCTGCATATTTTTCTGCCTGAGAGGGTCCAGGGGATGAGGGAGCAGGGGGACATGAGGGGAGGAGGAACTGCAGTCTGGGGAAGGGAAGACAGTTGTTGGTTGGTCTCACTCTCCACAGACATCAATGCCTCCAGTTATGCCCTCAGTGGCCGTTATAGCAAGTGCCCACTCTTCCTCTGGGGTCAGAGGAGTCACATTGCTTATGCCACTTTATGCCAATTATGCCACCCCCAGCTACCCTTCCTTCTCCCTCCTCACCTCTGCTCCCCTCTTGGCTAGGCTAGTGTAGTCGTACCGCTTTTTCTCCACTCCATCTCCCATTCTGGACGCCTGCTGGAACGGTCAAATTCCATACTAAGGTAAGAGAACATACTCTGACTGCGTAATCCTCCGATGACATATGCAGTGTGTGATTGGACATAGGCAGTGTGTGATTGGTGCAAAGGTAGTGTGCGATTGGTACATCGGCAGTGTGCGATTGGTACATTGGCAGTGTGTGACTGGTACATTGGCAGTGTGCGATTGGTACATCGGCAGTGTGTGACTGGTTCATAGGCAGTGTGTGATTGGTGCATAGGCAGTGTGTGAGTCGACATAGGCAGTGTGTGATTGGTGCATAGGTAGTGTGCGATTGGTACATCGGCAGTGTGCGATTGGTACATTGGCAGTGTGTGACTGGTACATAGGCAGTGTGTGATTGGTGCATAGGCAGTGTGCGATTGGTACATTGGCAGTGTGTGAGTCGACATAGGCAGTGTGTGATTGGTGCATAGGTAGTGTGCGATTGGTACATCGGCAGTGTGCAATTGGTACACAGGCAGTGTGTGGTTGGTACATAAGCACTGTGTGATTGGTACATAGGCAGTGTGTGGTTGGTACATAAGCACTGTGTGATTGGTACACAGGCACTGTGTGATTGGTACATAGGCAGTGTGTGGTTGGTACATAAGCACTGTGTGATTGGTACATAGGCAGTGTGTGGTTGGTACATAAGCACTGTGTGATTGGTACACAGGCAGTGTGTGGTTGGTACATAGGCAGTGTGTGATTGGTACATAGGCAGTGTGTGGTTGGTACATAAGCACTGTGTGATTGGTACATAGGCAGTGTGTGGTTGGTACATAAGCACTGTGTGATTGGTACACAGGCACTGTGTGATTGGTACATAGGCAGTGTGTGGTTGGTACATAAGCACTGTGTGATTGGTACATAGGCAGTGTGTGGTTGGTACATAAGCACTGTGTGATTGGTACACAGGCAGTGTGTGGTTGGTACATAGGCAGTGTGTGATTGGTACACAGGCAGTGTGTGGTTGGTACATAGGCAGTGTGTGATTGGTACACAGGCAGTGTGTGGTTGGTACATAGGCAGTGTGTGATTGGTACACAGGCAGTGTGTGGTTGGTACATAAGCACTGTGTGATTGGTACACAGGCACTGTGTGATTGGTACATAGGCACTGTGTGGTTGGTACATAGGCAGTGTGTGATTGGTACACAGGCAGTGTGTGATTGGTACATAGGCAGTGTGTGGTTGGTACATAGGCAGTGTGTGGTTGGTACACAGGCAGTGTGTGGTTGGTACATAGGCAGTGTGTGGTTGGTACATAGGCAGTGTGTGGTTGGTACACAGGCAGTGTGTGGTTGGTACATAGGCAGTGTGTGGTTGGTACATAAGCACTGTGTGATTGGTACACAGGCACTGTGTGATTGGTACATAGGCAGTGTGTGATTGGTACACAGGCACTGTGTGATTGGTACATAGGCAGTGTGTGGTTGGTACATAGGCACTGTGTGATTGGTGGTGCGCCTGCAGTGGAAAAGGAAGCATCATGGAGCATGTATAGCAATAATGTTTATAATTTGATAGGATCTGATAGCCATGATATTATCACAAAAGTTTCACTGGTTTACTTATCTGTGGACTGTAGGGGAAAAATATTTTATACAAAGATTAGACAAACTTCATATTTCATTTTGTGTTACAAACCCTTTATCATGAGACAAAATACAAAGGCAAACAAAAAGTGAATTTTTATATCTTCCATTACTTTGTTCAATGATTTTCTTCTCCTTAAGCATTTTGATCTAAGTCTGTTTTGAACCCGTTTTTAAAAAGCCATGGGACCCCCCTTTTGAAAACATCCAGTCCACTCAGATAAGCACTTTGTAGCACATATTGCACAGCAATGATAAGATGTAAAAAAAAAAAAACCGCAGAGTGCTACGCTTTAAACTTTGTGTAAAGTATCTGCTCTCATTTTAGCTTCAAATAACTACACACAAATGAATTTCCTGCTATAAGAAAGAGGTTTGGATTTGCCCTAGATTAAAATCTTATAAAAGCAAACCTGGAGGGAGACTACCTA